>JAUCBJ010005520.1:0-134520 GCA_032718475.1 Nemertoderma westbladi
TAACTTCGGCGGTTGCTGTGCCGGTAATCCGTGTCTAGCCGCGAATTTCGCAATCTCGCTAACTAAATCCAACTGTCCGCGTCCCTGTTCGGCGGCGTCGTCCAGTCGCTCCCTTCCGCGCGTTGTTCGTCGGTAGGAATTATTAACGGGATCTTCTTCTCGATGTGTCGGAGTCCGTCTAGTCTCCCGTTCTCTCCTCGGTGGTCGATGTTGTCTAGGTTGTTCCAACTCCACGCTGGTTCGTGATCGATCCGACGGTTGCGCTTCGAGTCGCTCTTCGAGTTGAGCTAGTCGGTCCGTTACAGGTCGCATTATTTCGGCGAGTCTGTTGGTGCTGATCGCTTCCGCAGGTTGCAGCGTGGGTTTCTGTTGGGGTGTTTCTCGTGGAGGATTATCAATATAGGGGTTCGTCGATCATTCCTCCCGTTTGTAATCCACTGCCGCTGCCGCTCCAGTACGGAATATTTCCCGTTCCGTCGACTCCGAGTCACTGGATGAATCGCTGTCGTCCGGATAAGGTGGTTGGTGGGTTCGCGTCCGGCGTATTATTCTTGGTCGAGTTCATCGTGGTCTGGGATCTACGGCTCCTCGTTGTTCGGTAGGCTCGCAAGCCTTCCACGAAGTCGTAGGTCTCGTTAAACATTGGGTGAGAGGTCTAGTAAAAACATCTGAGTTAAGTTCTACTGTAGGTTTATAAATGACTGGGTTCGCGCAGCACGTCACAGGTTTAACTTGCAATGGTTTACTCACCTGTTTTACTGTCATAAACGCAGGTTCGTCTCTCTCCACAAGTAAACTACGACTTACTGTAGGTGGACTAGTTATGTTACCTGCTAAAATTGGCGACGAAGTCGCCCTAGGTTGCGGTATTTCCGTCACAACAAACCTGCTACCTTGCGTCGGGCGCACAGGCGTTATTTCCTTAGGTTTCGTAACAAAGACCGGTTTTATCGGAGTCGTGGGTTTGAGCATAGGAATAACTTGGGGAAAACGTTTACAGTAATCCTCGACGAACTCCTCTCCTCGATCTATCGCTCCCACACTTCCTTCCTCGATTCGCTTCTGGATTCCGCGATATCGAGTCTCCATGCGATCCAGGGCAGACAAGTCGTGTCCAGTTCGAGTTCGAGGTCCGCTTGCGCGTTCGCTGCCTCGCGCGATCTACGATTCAGTTCGAACTGGAGCTGCATCTCTCTTTCGCGTCGATCTGCTTCCTGTTGTTGTGCCGCTAACTCCGCTTCCTGTATCGCTAAACGAGCGTTTATTTGTCGCGCCTCCAACTTGGCACGAGCGTCGGATGCTGCTTTCTTCCGTGCTAACTCAGCTGCGTTTACCGCCGCAACTCGTGCTAACTCGTCGGCTGCCGTCTGTCGTGCTAACTCGTCCGCTGCTGCTGCCGCGGCCGCTTCTTGCGCCAAGTTTTCCTCCAATCTGCGCATTTCCGAAGCTTCGAATTCGGCTTGGGCCTTGAGTTGCGCAATTCTTGCCTCGTCCTCTCTGCGCTGTTTTTCTCCTTCGATGGCGATCTGTGCCATCTGTAGTTGCGCTTCTTCCTCGGCGACTTGTTGTCGGCGTGCAACCTCCTGTTGTTGTCGAGTAATTCCAGACGCTGTTCTACTAACGTCGCCAACGTTGCCAACGTCGCTCCGTACGCTAACGAACGATCTATCCAGTGGTGGATGTTGGTAGGCTCGCGAGCCTTCCGTAGTGAGAACTTCCGTCGTCCCTCGCGGTTCGACTTCCAGTTCGTCGATTATAATCAATATATATATATAATATATATAATATAATCAATAATTGGTCAGCGTTTCCAACCTTCCGTCCAGGCAGTAGAGTTCTTCTTCCTCTTCGGGTTGTAACAACGCGTCCGAAACTGACTCACCTAGCAGTTGGTCAAACTGCTCCTGTTGAGCCAATCTTATCACCGACTTAAACTGGATAAGGCTTTCTCTCGCACTTACCAATTTATCTACTATCTTTACCTGAGTAAAGTTGTCGCCACGCAACTCTGCAAGTTCGTGCAAACCTTTAAGTTTATCTACGGAGGCATGTACCCTACTTTCTATCCTTACCTGTAAGGTGTAGAACTCGTATCTCGACATCGGGGCGGTTAACTCGCGTAAAACGCGAAAACCTTCTCCGAGGTTCCGAGTAATCTGGGCCATGTGTCCTCCTATACTTCTAATAACGTTCTCCTGGCTTCCAGTCGAACTTACCATGTCCGGTTCCCGCGATCTAGTCTGCGGGACGGTAAGGAAATCTTCGATTCTGCCGTCGCCACGCGTTGCGGCTTCCGGTATTTCCGTTCGGGGTACCGGCGACGCAAGCGGTGTGACATCGGTGGAATCTCGGGTTCTCCTTCTCGGTTCGTCTACTGTCGATCTGTCCGGGTCGCACGAGTCATAGTCGGTAGGTGGGTATCTCGTCGAATGGGGTGTGTCACTCATGTCTTATTATATACGTCAAGTACGGATAATAAAATGTCAAAGTGTCTGAATGTTGAAGTGTCAAACTTACCTAACCGGTACAAATAAATCAACAAGTCAGAATGTCGAAATGTCAAAATGTCGAAATGTACAAATGTCAAACTTACCTTGATATATATATATATCATATATATACCCTAACCGGTACAAATAAACTAACAAGGTATATAATAAAATAAGTAGTAATCTAGCCTACCGGCTAAATTTGTACGAATAAGTGAGATAACGGTATACGTTAACAAAATGTAGATCAACAAGTATAAACAATAGGCCAAACAGCAACGTCTAACGGGAAAATAAGTACCAACAACACTACTAATAGACAGTGAACCCACAAATTTTGAGTACTACTGTGCTTTCTTAAGTTTGAACGACGCGAGTCGTAAAACTTACGTTCCTTTGATCTTCCAGTCGTACAAATTCCCAAATACAAACCGGACGTGGGTCTTTCCGTTTTTCGGCGGCGCGGACGAATTTATTGTCTCCCAAACGTTGCGAAAAGCGGTCTAATCCTCGAAGCGGTCCAGAAATGAGTCCTTGAGTCCTGAAAAGGTCGAAGGTGAGAGTTTTACTTCTACGCTTACGAAAATCTTCCTAGGTACCGATACAAATTGGTCTTTAAACCCTATGTACCTTTTCAAGTACCGAAAAGTAACACCGCACACACACGGCGTAAAACAAAGTGCTACAAACTAACTGTTAGCTAGTCAAATATTAAATACGAAAGTACTAGCTACCCTAAAAGCCTACTGAAGCAGGGGACGTTCTAAATTACTAAATTTACTAACCTTAATTTTTAAATATCTCCTACTTTCAATAGCTAACAATTCTAAGCTATACTATACGCTAATTTCAGAATTTGTATAATATACTTCCTACTGTAAGGGTCCAGTAGTATACCGCTTACCAGATCCTAGTAACGATGTATCTTACTATGAGACTCTAGTAATGTATACGGGCTTGTACAGTATCTGACAACAAATCCCAGTCCAGGATATCTAAACAAACAGATACAATACACAAACGACTACTGGCGAGGAACAGAGCCTTGTATCTATTCTATGTACGTGAGCGGGTCTAATGCCTACGTACTATACAGAAGGATACCTGTCCTCTAACCGGTGAGGCAGATGTACAGTTACAGTAACAGACCAAACTCACGGGAAAACAATCCCCGCGCAGCGAATCCTAACTATCACTGACAGTCCTAAATACAGTAACTTGCCGCGGTGTGATTTATATGGTTTATATACGAGCTAGTGGGTTAACAGACCTAGCGTAACAACACTGACAGTCCTAAATCAGTCGAAAAGGGGTCGTACCTAAATGTAACAATAACTGATCCCCCTGTACGAAATCAGTCTAAAGGGTCAGGCCTAAATGTAACAATAACTGCTGGATAGAAATCAACAGTTTAATAACGAAAGTGAAATACTCCTTATCGCCGCAACTAAATCAGATCCTAATTTTACAAATACAGACAATTTCCACCTAAAGTAATGTATAGTGCGCTATAGCTAGTAGAACTTTAAGGGCAATATGTTTTAGGGCGTGTGTGTGTGGGTGTGTTACAAATAAAACAATTTCGTGTAATTCCTTTTACTAGGTTTTAGTGATTTTCTGACTAAATGATACCGTGCGCTAGCTACTAAAATAAACTAGTCGCGTTTGTAGAACTTTATACTCACGAATGACGTCAAAGCTCTCTCCTTCCTATCCACAACCCAATGGGCAACCACAGTGTTAGTAACTACACCCGTGATCGGCACTAATACCAGATTCTGGTAGTAAGATAAGGAATAGGGGTTAATTGCTACCGTACGTTAGCTGATCTGGTATACTAATTTAATTCTAGAACTTTGTTGCTGCGGTAGTTAGCAGCAATACCTATCAGTACGTGGCAAGGCGCGGTAGGATATTAATAAAACCTCCCTAGGCCAAGCAGTGTGCCGGTAGCAGAAATACTCCTTGCCTGATCAAATAGCTAACTCCAGACAGGGGGGGGGGGGGTACTAATGTACGTTCTACAAAGCGAACCGGTACCAAACAGTCAGTGCTATGAATCACTAAATTATGGAACATATGCTGTCCGTACCTAATATGTACTCGCGTACTGACGAATGGCAATAGTTCGCACCTGTAGGAAGTACAGGTTAACCCAGGGGTTCGTAGGACTGACAAAGGGGGGGGGGGGGGGGGGGGTGTCTGGATATAATTATTTGATCCTAAATTTGCGGCGTCCAGTACGGTGTCACGCTTACCCTGATCTATAGGTCTTACGGCGGGCAAGGGCGTCGAACAAAGTCTTACCTTCTCACAAAGCGGGCGCTGCATAGCAAGTGGAGTATTTCGAAGGGGCAAAGGGGGTGCGCGGTCGATCCAATGTGGGCGCTAGCGTGTTGTGGACATCCCTTCCCTGCGTTGCTTACGGCCTAACGATCTAGGCTGCCATCTCCCTGATGTTCGGCTGTCCCAAAGTTGGACCAAAAGAAAACATGTCAGGAATTTGCAGTATATTTACAGTTTTACAAAGGATTTATCAAACGAAGTTTCAACAAGAAACCGAATAAACTAATTTTACAAAAGTAAGAGTTTTACAAAGTGGTAAGAAGTGACATAATATAAGGTGATAACCGAAGGCAAACCGGCCTTTTTATACTAGAAATTGCACATGGAAACTAAACAGAATTTTCCACAGCTTCACAATTGAGCAATGAAGTGCTTCGTGCCCTATGATTGGCCCAGCTCATCGTTCAACGCAGTCCGGCCCTTACACTAATCTGGGACATGGAATCCTAACAGAATTTTCCACTGCCTCACATTTGAGCAATAAGATAATTTATGCCCTATGATTGGCCTGGCTCATCATTCGCTACGCTGTACGCTTCTCATTGGCCTACCAATTAGCACCAAACGAAAATAAATGGCCCCAAAATACAAATTTCCCGACTGGGATTCGAACTCGTAACCTATGTAATGTAACCAACGCCTTAACCATCTGACCACTACGCCACGAGAGTACCTAAGGGTTTTATGTGTACAAATATGAATAGGCATATTACATTACTGTAACTTAATCAAAATACGTCGGATTTTCGAAAGTTTTTACGTTAAAGTTAAACTACAAATGCTATCTTATAGTGAAATAATTCATCACCGACTTTTGCAATCTCGTTCGAACGACGTTCCAAAACTTTGGGAAACGAATCTAATTGGCTGGAGTGGTTTCTATACCAACGAACACCCAATCAAGTTTGTTTCCACGACTTTTGCAATCTCGTTCGAACGACGTTACAAAACTTTGGGAAACAAATTTAATTGGCTGGAGTGGTTTCTATACCAAAAAACACCCAATCATGTTTGTTCCCCCGACTTTTGCAATCTCGTTCGAACGACGTTACAAAACTTTGGGAAACAAATCTAATTGGCTGGAGTGGTTTCTATACCAAAAAACACCCAATCATGTTTGTTCCCCCGACTTTTGCAATCTCGTTCGAACGACGTTACAAAACTTTGGGAAACAAATCTAATTGGCTGGAGTGGTTTCTATACCAACAAACACCCAATCAAGTTTGTTTCCACGACTTTTGCAATCTCGTTCGAACGACGTTACAAAACTTTGGGAAACAAATCTAATTGGCTGGAGTGGTTTCTATACCAAAAAACACCCAATCATGTTTGTTCCCCCGACTTTTGCAATCTCGTTCGAACGACGTTACAAAACTTTGGGAAACAAATCTAATTGGCTGGAGTGGTTTCTATACCAACAAACACCCAACCAAGCTTGTTCCCCCGACCTTTGCAAACTCGTTCGAAAGACTTTACAAAACTCGGGGAAACAAATCTAATTGGCTGGAGTGGTTTCTATACCAACAAACACCCAACCAAGCTTGTTCCCCCGACCTTTGCAAACTCGTTCGAACGACTTTACAAAACTTTGGGAAACAAATCTAATTGGTTGGAGTGGTTTCTATACCAAAAAACACCCAATCATGTTTGTTCCCCCGACTTTTGCAATCTCGTTCGTACGACGTTACAAAACTCGGGGAAACAAATCTAATTGGCTGGAGTGGTTTCTATACCAAAAAACACCCAATCATGTTTGTTCCCCCGACTTTTGCAATCTCGTTCGAACGACTTTACAAAACTTTGGGAAACAAATCTAATTGGCTGGAGTGGTTTCTATACCAACAAACACCCAACCAAGCTTGTTCCCCCGACTTTTGCAAACTCGTTCGAACGACGTTACAAAACTTTGGGAAACAAATCTAATTGGCTGGAGTGGTTTCTATACCAAAAAACACCCAATCATGTTTGTTCCCCCGACTTTTGCAATCTCGTTCGAACGACGTTACAAAACTTTGGGAAACAAATCTAATTGGCTGGAGTGGTTTCTATACCAAAAAACACCCAATCATGTTTGTTCCCCCGACTTTTGCAATCTCGTTCGAACGACGTTACAAAACTTTGGGAAACAAATCTAATTGGCTGGAGTGGTTTCTAGACCAACAAACACCCAATCATGTTTGTTCCCCCGACTTTTGCAATCTCGTTCGAACGACGTTACAAAACTTTGGGAAACAAATCTAATTGGCTGGAGTGGTTTCTAGACCAACAAACACCCAATCATGTTTGTTTCCCCGACTTTTGCAAACTCGTTCGAACGACGTTACAAAACTTTGGGAAACAAATCTAATTGGCTGGAGTGGTTTCTATACCAAAAAACACCCAACCAAGCTTGTTCCCCCGACATTTGCAAACTCGTTCGTACGACTTTACAAAACTTTGGGAAACAAATCTAATTGGCTCGAGTGGTTTCTATACCAACAAACACCCAACCAAGCTTGTTCCCCCGACATTTGCAAACTCGTTCGTACGACTTTACAAAACTTTGGGAAACAAATCTAATTGGCTGGAGTGGTTTCTATACCAAAAAACACCCAATCATGTTTGTTCCCCCGACTTTTGCAATCTCGTTCGAACGACGTTACAAAACTTTGGGAAACAAATCTAATTGGCTGGAGTGGTTTCTATACCAAAAAACACCTAATCATGTTTGTTCCCCCGACTTTTGCAATCTCGTTCGAACGACGTTACAAAACTTTGGGAAACAAATCTAATTGGCTGGAGTGGTTTCTATACCAACAAACACCCAACCAAGCTTGTTCCCCCGACCTTTGCAAACTCGTTCGAACGACTTTACAAAACTCGGGGAAACAAATCTAATTGGCTGGAGTGGTTTCTATACCAAAAAACACCCAATCATGTTTGTTCCCCCGACTTTTGCAATCTCGTTCGAACGACGTTACAAAACTTTGGGAAACAAATCTAATTGGCTGGAGTGGTTTCTAGACCAACAAACACCCAATTATGTTTGTTTCCCCGACTTTTGCAAACTCGTTCGAACGACTTTACAAAACTCGGGGAAACAAATCTAATTGGCTGGAGTGGTTTCTAGACCAACAAACACCCAATCATGTTTGTTTCCCCGACTTTTGCAAACTCGTTCGAACGACTTTACAAAACTCGGGGAAACAAATCTAATTGGCTGGAGTGGTTTCTAGACCAACAAACACCCAATCATGTTTGTTTCCCCGACTTTTGCAATCTCGTTCGAACGACGTTACAAAACTTTGGGAAACAAATCTAATTGGCTGGAGTGGTTTCTATACCAACAAACACCCAACCAAGCTTGTTCCCCCGACCTTTGCAAACTCGTTCGAACGACTTTACAAAACTCGGGGAAACAAATCTAATTGGCTGGAGTGGTTTCTATACCAAAAAACACCCAATCATGTTTGTTCCCCCGACTTTTGCAAACTCATTCGAACGACTTTACAAAACTTTGGGAAACAAATCTAATTGGCTGGAGTGGTTTCTATACCAACAAACACCCAACCAAGCTTGTTCCCCCGACCTTTGCAAACTCGTTCGAACGACTTTACAAAACTCGGGGAAACGAATCTAATTGGCTGGAGTGGTTTCTATACCAACAAACACCCAACCAAGCTTGTTCCGCCGACCTTTGCAATCTCGTTCGAACGACGTTACAAAACTTTGGGAAACAAATCTAATTGGCTGGAGTGGTTTCTATACCAACAAACACCCAATCAAGTTTGTTTCCACGACTTTTGCAATCTCGTTCGAACGACGTTACAAAACTTTGGGAAACAAATCTAATTGGCTGGAGTGGTTTCTATACCAAAAAACACCCAATCATGTTTGTTCCCCCGACTTTTGCAATCTCGTTCGAACGACGTTACAAAACTTTGGGAAACAAATCTAATTGGCTGGAGTGGTTTCTATACCAAAAAACACCCAATCATGTTTGTTCCCCCGACTTTTGCAATCTCGTTCGAACGACGTTACAAAACTTTGGGAAACAAATCTAATTGGCTGGAGTGGTTTCTAGACCAACAAACACCCAATCATGTTTGTTCCCCCGACTTTTGCAATCTCGTTCGAACGACGTTACAAAACTTTGGGAAACAAATCTAATTGGCTGGAGTGGTTTCTAGACCAACAAACACCCAATCATGTTTGTTTCCCCGACTTTTGCAAACTCGTTCGAACGACGTTACAAAACTTTGGGAAACAAATCTAATTGGCTGGAGTGGTTTCTATACCAAAAAACACCCAATCATGTTTGTTCCCCCGACTTTTGCAATCTCGTTCGAACGACGTTACAAAACTTTGGGAAACAAATCTAATTGGCTGGAGTGGTTTCTAGACCAACAAACACCCAATCATGTTTGTTCCCCCGACTTTTGCAATCTCGTTCGAACGACGTTACAAAACTTTGGGAAACAAATCTAATTGGCTGGAGTGGTTTCTAGACCAACAAACACCCAATCATGTTTGTTTCCCCGACTTTTGCAAACTCGTTCGAACGACGTTACAAAACTTTGGGAAACAAATCTAATTGGCTGGAGTGGTTTCTATACCAAAAAACACCCAATCATGTTTGTTCCCCCGACTTTTGCAAACTCGTTCGAACGACTTTACAAAACTCTGGGATACAAATTTAATTGGCTGGAGTGGTTTCTAGACCAACAAACACCCAATCATGTTTGTTCCCCCGACTTTTGCAATCTCGTTCGAACGACGTTACAAAACTTTGGGAAACAAATCTAATTGGCTGGAGTGGTTTCTATACCAACAAACACCCAACCAAGCTTGTTCCCCCGACCTTTGCAATCTCGTTCGAACGACGTTACAAAACTTTGGGAAACAAATCTAATTGGCTGGAGTGGTTTCTATACCAACAAACACCCAATCAAGTTTGTTTCCACGACTTTTGCAATCTCGTTCGAACGACGTTACAAAACTTTGGGAAACAAATCTAATTGGCTGGAGTGGTTTCTATACCAAAAAACACCCAATCATGTTTGTTCCCCCGACTTTTGCAATCTCGTTCGAACGACGTTACAAAACTTTGGGAAACAAATCTAATTGGCTGGAGTGGTTTCTAGACCAACAAACACCCAATCATGTTTGTTCCCCCGACTTTTGCAATCTCGTTCGAACGACGTTACAAAACTTTGGGAAACAAATCTAATTGGCTGGAGTGGTTTCTAGACCAACAAACACCCAATCATGTTTGTTTCCCCGACTTTTGCAAACTCGTTCGAACGACGTTACAAAACTTTGGGAAACAAATCTAATTGGCTGGAGTGGTTTCTATACCAAAAAACACCCAATCATGTTTGTTCCCCCGACTTTTGCAATCTCGTTCGAACGACGTTACAAAACTTTGGGAAACAAATCTAATTGGCTGGAGTGGTTTCTAGACCAACAAACACCCAATCATGTTTGTTCCCCCGACTTTTGCAATCTCGTTCGAACGACGTTACAAAACTTTGGGAAACAAATCTAATTGGCTGGAGTGGTTTCTAGACCAACAAACACCCAATCATGTTTGTTTCCACGACTTTTGCAATCTCGTTCGAACGACGTTACAAAACTTTGGGAAACAAATCTAATTGGCTGGAGTGGTTTCTATACCAACAAACACCCAATCATGTTTGTTCCCCCGACTTTTGCAAACTCGTTCGAACGACTTTACAAAACTTTGGGAAACAAATCTAATTGGCTGGAGTGGTTTCTATACCAACAAACACCCAACCAAGCTTGTTCCCCCGACCTTTGCAAACTCGTTCGAACGACTTTACAAAACTCGGGGAAACAAATCTAATTGGCTGGAGTGGTTTCTATACCAAAAAACACCCAATCATGTTTGTTCCCCCGACTTTTGCAATCTCGTTCGAACGACGTTACAAAACTTTGGGAAACAAATCTAATTGGCTGGAGTGGTTTCTAGACCAACAAACACCCAATTATGTTTGTTTCCCCGACTTTTGCAAACTCGTTCGAACGACTTTACAAAACTCGGGGAAACAAATCTAATTGGCTGGAGTGGTTTCTAGACCAACAAACACCCAATCATGTTTGTTTCCCCGACTTTTGCAAACTCGTTCGAACGACTTTACAAAACTCGGGGAAACAAATCTAATTGGCTGGAGTGGTTTCTAGACCAACAAACACCCAATCATGTTTGTTTCCCCGACTTTTGCAATCTCGTTCGAACGACGTTACAAAACTTTGGGAAACAAATCTAATTGGCTGGAGTGGTTTCTATACCAACAAACACCCAACCAAGCTTGTTCCCCCGACCTTTGCAAACTCGTTCGAACGACTTTACAAAACTCGGGGAAACAAATCTAATTGGCTGGAGTGGTTTCTATACCAAAAAACACCCAATCATGTTTGTTCCCCCGACTTTTGCAAACTCGTTCGAACGACTTTACAAAACTTTGGGAAACAAATCTAATTGGCTGGAGTGGTTTCTATACCAACAAACACCCAACCAAGCTTGTTCCCCCGACCTTTGCAAACTCGTTCGAACGACTTTACAAAACTCGGGGAAACGAATCTAATTGGCTGGAGTGGTTTCTATACCAACAAACACCCAACCAAGCTTGTTCCCCCGACCTTTGCAAACTCGTTCGAACGACTTTACAAAACTCGGGGAAACGAATCTAATTGGCTGGAGTGGTTTCTATACCAACAAACACCCAACCAAGCTTGTTCCCCCGACCTTTGCAAACTCGTTCGAACGACTTTACAAAACTCGGGGAAACAAATCTAATTGGCTGGAGTGGTTTCTATACCAAAAAACACCCAATCATGTTTGTTCCCCCGACTTTTGCAAACTCGTTCGAACGACTTTACAAAACTTTGGGAAACAAATCTAATTGGCTGGAGTGGTTTCTATACCAACAAACACCCAACCAAGCTTGTTCCCCCGACTTTTGCAATCTCGTTCGAACGACGTTACAAAACTTTGGGAAACAAATCTAATTGGCTGGAGTGGTTTCTATACCAACAAACACCCAATCAAGTTTGTTTCCACGACTTTTGCAATCTCGTTCGAACGACGTTACAAAACTTTGGGAAACAAATCTAATTGGCTGGAGTGGTTTCTATACCAAAAAACACCCAATCATGTTTGTTCCCCCGACTTTTGCAAACTCGTTCGAACGACTTTACAAAACTTTGGGAAACAAATCTAATTGGCTGGAGTGGTTTCTATACCAACAAACACCCAATCAAGTTTGTTTCCACGACTTTTGCAATCTCGTTCGAACGACGTTACAAAACTTTGGGAAACAAATCTAATTGGCTGGAGTGGTTTCTATACCAAAAAACACCCAATCATGTTTGTTCCCCCGACTTTTGCAAACTCGTTCGAACGACTTTACAAAACTTTGGGAAACAAATCTAATTGGCTGGAGTGGTTTCTATACCAACAAACACCCAATCAAGTTTGTTCCCCCGACTTTTGCAAACTCGTTCGAACGACTTTACAAAACTTTGGGAAACAAATCTAATTGGCTGGAGTGGTTTCTATACCAAAAAACACCCAATCATGTTTGTTCCCCCGACTTTTGCAAACTCGTTCGAACGACTTTACAAAACTTTGGGAAACAAATCTAATTGGCTGGAGTGGTTTCTATACCAACAAACACCCAACCAAGCTTGTTCCCCCGACCTTTGCAAACTCGTTCGAACGACTTTACAAAACTCGGGGAAACAAATCTAATTGGCTGGAGTGGTTTCTATACCAACAAACACCCAACCAAGCTTGTTCCCCCGACTTTTGCAAACTCGTTCGAACGACTTTACAAAACTTTGGGAAACAAATTTAATTGGCTGGAGTGGTTTCTATACCAAAAAACACCCAATCATGTTTGTTCCCCCGACTTTTGCAATCTCGTTCGAACGACGTTACAAAACTTTGGGAAACAAATCTAATTGGCTGGAGTGGTTTCTAGACCAACAAACACCCAATCATGTTTGTTTCCCCGACTTTTGCAAACTCGTTCGAACGACTTTACAAAACTCGGGGAAACAAATCTAATTGGCTGGAGTGGTTTCTAGACCAACAAACACCCAATCATGTTTGTTTCCCCGACTTTTGCAAACTCGTTCGAACAACTTTACAAAACTCTGGGATACAAATCTAATTGGCTGGAGTGGTTTCCATACCAACAAATACCCAACCAAGCTTGTTCCCCCGACCTTTGCAAACTCGTTCGAACGACTTTACAAAACTTTGGGAAACAAATCTAATTGGCTGGAGTGGTTTCTAGACCAACAAACACCCAATCATGTTTGTTCCCCCGACTTTTGCAATCTCGTTCGAACGACGTTACAAAACTTTGGGAAACAAATCTAATTGGCTGGAGTGGTTTCTATACCAAAAAACACCCAATCATGTTTGTTCCCCCGACTTTTGCAATCTCGTTCGAACGACTTTACAAAACTTTGGGAAACAAATCTAATTGGCTGGAGTGGTTTCTATACCAACAAACACCCAACCAAGCTTGTTCCCCCGACCTTTGCAAACTCGTTCGAACGACTTTACAAAACTCGGGGAAACAAATCTAATTGGCTGGAGTGGTTTCTATACCAAAAAACACCCAATCATGTTTGTTCCCCCGACTTTTGCAATCTCGTTCGAACGACGTTACAAAACTTTGGGAAACAAATCTAATTGGCTGGAGTGGTTTCTATACCAACAAACACCCAATCAAGTTTGTTTCCACGACTTTTGCAATCTCGTTCGAACGACGTTACAAAACTCGGGGAAACAAATCTAATTGGCTGGAGTGGTTTCTATACCAAAAAACACCCAATCATGTTTGTTCCCCCGACTTTTGCAATCTCGTTCGAACGACGTTACAAAACTTTGGGAAACAAATCTAATTGGCTGGAGTGGTTTCTATACCAAAAAACACCCAATCATGTTTGTTCCCCCGACTTTTGCAATCTCGTTCGAACGACGTTACAAAACTTTGGGAAACAAATCTAATTGGCTGGAGTGGTTTCTATATCAACAAACACCCAACCAAGCTTGTTCCCCCGACTTTTGCAAACTCGTTCGAACGACGTTACAAAACTTTGGGAAACAAATCTAATTGGCTGGAGTGGTTTCTATACCAAAAAACACCCAATCATGTTTGTTCCCCCGACTTTTGCAATCTCGTTCGAACGACGTTACAAAACTTTGGGAAACAAATCTAATTCGCTGGAGTGGTTTCTATACCAAAAAACACCCAATCATGTTTGTTCCCCCGACTTTTGCAATCTCGTTCGAACGACGTTACAAAACTTTGGGAAACAAATCTAATTGGCTGGAGTGGTTTCTATATCAACAAACACCCAACCAAGCTTGTTCCCCCGACCTTTGCAAACTCGTTCGAACGACTTTACAAAACTCGGGGAAACAAATCTAATTGGCTGGAGTGGTTTCTATACCAACAAACACCCAACCAAGCTTGTTCCCCCGACCTTTGCAAACTCGTTCGAACGACTTTACAAAACTTTGGGAAACAAATCTAATTGGCTGGAGTGGTTTCTATACCAAAAAACACCCAATCATGTTTGTTCCCCCGACTTTTGCAATCTCGTTCGAACGACGTTACAAAACTTTGGGAAACAAATCTAATTGGCTGGAGTGGTTTCTATATCAACAAACACCCAACCAAGCTTGTTCCCCCGACCTTTGCAAACTCGTTCGAACGACTTTACAAAACTCGGGGAAACAAATCTAATTGGCTGGAGTGGTTTCTATACCAACAAACACCCAACCAAGCTTGTTCCCCCGACCTTTGCAAACTCGTTCGAACGACTTTACAAAACTCGGGGAAACAAATCTAATTGGCTGGAGTGGTTTCTATACCAACAAACACCCAATCATGTTTGTTCCCCCGACTTTTGCAATCTCGTTCGAACGACTTTACAAAACTTTGGGAAACAAATCTAATTGGCTGGAGTGGTTTCTATACCAACAAACACCCAACCAAGCTTGTTCCCCCGACTTTTGCAAACTCGTTCGAACGACGTTACAAAACTTTGGGAAACAAATCTAATTGGCTGGAGTGGTTTCTATACCAAAAAACACCCAATCATGTTTGTTCCCCCGACTTTTGCAATCTCGTTCGAACGACGTTACAAAACTTTGGGAAACAAATCTAATTGGCTGGAGTGGTTTCTATACCAAAAAACACCCAATCATGTTTGTTCCCCCGACTTTTGCAATCTCGTTCGAACGACGTTACAAAACTCTGGGATACAAATCTAATTGGCTGGAGTGGTTTCTATACCAACAAACACCCAACCAAGCTTGTTCCCCCGACCTTTGCAAACTCGTTCGAACGACTTTACAAAACTTTGGGAAACAAATCTAATTGGCTGGAGTGGTTTCTATACCAAAAAACACCCAATCATGTTTGTTCCCCCGACTTTTGCAATCTCGTTCGAACGACTTTACAAAACTTTGGGAAACAAATCTAATTGGCTGGAGTGGTTTCTATACCAACAAACACCCAACCAAGCTTGTTCCCCCGACTTTTGCAAACTCGTTCGAACGACGTTACAAAACTTTGGGAAACAAATCTAATTGGCTGGAGTGGTTTCTATACCAACAAACACCCAACCAAGCTTGTTCCCCCGACCTTTGCAATCTCGTTCGAACGACGTTACAAAACTTTGGGAAACAAATCTAATTGGCTGGAGTGGTTTCTATACCAACAAACACCCAATCAAGTTTGTTTCCACGACTTTTGCAATCTCGTTCGAACGACGTTACAAAACTTTGGGAAACAAATCCAATTGGCTGGAGTGGTTTCTATACCAAAAAACACCCAATCATGTTTGTTCCCCCGACTTTTGCAATCTCGTTCGAACGACGTTACAAAACTTTGGGAAACAAATCTAATTGGCTGGAGTGGTTTCTAGACCAACAAACACCCAATCATGTTTGTTCCCCCGACTTTTGCAATCTCGTTCGAACGACGTTACAAAACTTTGGGAAACAAATCTAATTGGCTGGAGTGGTTTCTAGACCAACAAACACCCAATCATGTTTGTTTCCCCGACTTTTGCAAACTCGTTCGAACGACGTTACAAAACTTTGGGAAACAAATCTAATTGGCTGGAGTGGTTTCTATACCAAAAAACACCCAATCATGTTTGTTCCCCCGACTTTTGCAATCTCGTTCGAACGACGTTACAAAACTTTGGGAAACAAATCTAATTGGCTGGAGTGGTTTCTAGACCAACAAACACCCAATCATGTTTGTTCCCCCGACTTTTGCAATCTCGTTCGAACGACGTTACAAAACTTTGGGAAACAAATCTAATTGGCTGGAGTGGTTTCTAGACCAACAAACACCCAATCATGTTTGTTTCCCCGACTTTTGCAAACTCGTTCGAACGACGTTACAAAACTTTGGGAAACAAATCTAATTGGCTGGAGTGGTTTCTATACCAAAAAACACCCAATCATGTTTGTTCCCCCGACTTTTGCAAACTCGTTCGAACGACTTTACAAAACTCTGGGATACAAATTTAATTGGCTGGAGTGGTTTCTATACCAAAAAACACCCAATCATGTTTGTTCCCCCGACTTTTGCAATCTCGTTCGAACGACGTTACAAAACTTTGGAAAACAAATCTAATTGGCTGGAGTGGTTTCTATACCAAAAAACACCCAATCATGTTTGTTCCCCCGACTTTTGCAATCTCGTTCGAACGACGTTACAAAACTTTGGGAAACAAATCTAATTGGCTGGAGTGGTTTCTATACCAAAAAACACCCAATCATGTTTGTTCCCCCGACTTTTGCAATCTCGTTCGAACGACGTTACAAAACTTTGGGAAACAAATCTAATTGGCTGGAGTGGTTTCTATACCAACAAACACCCAATCATGTTTGTTCCCCCGACTTTTGCAAACTCGTTCGAACGACTTTACAAAACTTTGGGAAACAAATCTAATTGGCTGGAGTGGTTTCTATACCAACAAACACCCAACCAAGCTTGTTCCCCCGACCTTTGCAAACTCGTTCGAACGACTTTACAAAACTCGGGGAAACAAATCTAATTGGCTGGAGTGGTTTCTATACCAAAAAACACCCAATCATGTTTGTTCCCCCGACTTTTGCAATCTCGTTCGAACGACGTTACAAAACTTTGGGAAACAAATCTAATTGGCTGGAGTGGTTTCTAGACCAACAAACACCCAATTATGTTTGTTTCCCCGACTTTTGCAAACTCGTTCGAACGACTTTACAAAACTCGGGGAAACAAATCTAATTGGCTGGAGTGGTTTCTAGACCAACAAACACCCAATCATGTTTGTTTCCCCGACTTTTGCAAACTCGTTCGAACGACTTTACAAAACTCGGGGAAACAAATCTAATTGGCTGGAGTGGTTTCTAGACCAACAAACACCCAATCATGTTTGTTTCCCCGACTTTTGCAATCTCGTTCGAACGACGTTACAAAACTTTGGGAAACAAATCTAATTGGCTGGAGTGGTTTCTATACCAACAAACACCCAACCAAGCTTGTTCCCCCGACCTTTGCAAACTCGTTCGAACGACTTTACAAAACTCGGGGAAACAAATCTAATTGGCTGGAGTGGTTTCTATACCAAAAAACACCCAATCATGTTTGTTCCCCCGACTTTTGCAAACTCGTTCGAACGACTTTACAAAACTTTGGGAAACAAATCTAATTGGCTGGAGTGGTTTCTATACCAACAAACACCCAACCAAGCTTGTTCCCCCGACCTTTGCAAACTCGTTCGAACGACTTTACAAAACTCGGGGAAACGAATCTAATTGGCTGGAGTGGTTTCTATACCAACAAACACCCAACCAAGCTTGTTCCCCCGACCTTTGCAAACTCGTTCGAACGACTTTACAAAACTCGGGGAAACGAATCTAATTGGCTGGAGTGGTTTCTATACCAACAAACACCCAACCAAGCTTGTTCCCCCGACCTTTGCAAACTCGTTCGAACGACTTTACAAAACTCGGGGAAACAAATCTAATTGGCTGGAGTGGTTTCTATACCAAAAAACACCCAATCATGTTTGTTCCCCCG
This sequence comes from Nemertoderma westbladi, assembly GCA_032718475.1. Lineage (NCBI taxonomy): Eukaryota > Metazoa > Xenacoelomorpha > Nemertodermatida > Nemertodermatidae > Nemertoderma > Nemertoderma westbladi. The sequence continues at coordinate 17,942 of JAUCBJ010005520.1, forward strand.
ACTTTTGCAAACTCGTTCGAACGACTTTACAAAACTTTGGGAAACAAATCTAATTGGCTGGAGTGGTTTCTATACCAACAAACACCCAACCAAGCTTGTTCCCCCGACTTTTGCAATCTCGTTCGAACGACGTTACAAAACTTTGGGAAACAAATCTAATTGGCTGGAGTGGTTTCTATACCAACAAACACCCAATCAAGTTTGTTTCCACGACTTTTGCAATCTCGTTCGAACGACGTTACAAAACTTTGGGAAACAAATCTAATTGGCTGGAGTGGTTTCTATACCAAAAAACACCCAATCATGTTTGTTCCCCCGACTTTTGCAAACTCGTTCGAACGACTTTACAAAACTTTGGGAAACAAATCTAATTGGCTGGAGTGGTTTCTATACCAACAAACACCCAATCAAGTTTGTTTCCACGACTTTTGCAATCTCGTTCGAACGACGTTACAAAACTTTGGGAAACAAATCTAATTGGCTGGAGTGGTTTCTATACCAAAAAACACCCAATCATGTTTGTTCCCCCGACTTTTGCAAACTCGTTCGAACGACTTTACAAAACTTTGGGAAACAAATCTAATTGGCTGGAGTGGTTTCTATACCAACAAACACCCAATCAAGTTTGTTCCCCCGACTTTTGCAAACTCGTTCGAACGACTTTACAAAACTTTGGGAAACAAATCTAATTGGCTGGAGTGGTTTCTATACCAAAAAACACCCAATCATGTTTGTTCCCCCGACTTTTGCAAACTCGTTCGAACGACTTTACAAAACTTTGGGAAACAAATCTAATTGGCTGGAGTGGTTTCTATACCAACAAACACCCAACCAAGCTTGTTCCCCCGACCTTTGCAAACTCGTTCGAACGACTTTACAAAACTCGGGGAAACAAATCTAATTGGCTGGAGTGGTTTCTATACCAACAAACACCCAACCAAGCTTGTTCCCCCGACTTTTGCAAACTCGTTCGAACGACTTTACAAAACTTTGGGAAACAAATTTAATTGGCTGGAGTGGTTTCTATACCAAAAAACACCCAATCATGTTTGTTCCCCCGACTTTTGCAATCTCGTTCGAACGACGTTACAAAACTTTGGGAAACAAATCTAATTGGCTGGAGTGGTTTCTAGACCAACAAACACCCAATCATGTTTGTTTCCCCGACTTTTGCAAACTCGTTCGAACGACTTTACAAAACTCGGGGAAACAAATCTAATTGGCTGGAGTGGTTTCTAGACCAACAAACACCCAATCATGTTTGTTTCCCCGACTTTTGCAAACTCGTTCGAACAACTTTACAAAACTCTGGGATACAAATCTAATTGGCTGGAGTGGTTTCCATACCAACAAATACCCAACCAAGCTTGTTCCCCCGACCTTTGCAAACTCGTTCGAACGACTTTACAAAACTTTGGGAAACAAATCTAATTGGCTGGAGTGGTTTCTAGACCAACAAACACCCAATCATGTTTGTTCCCCCGACTTTTGCAATCTCGTTCGAACGACGTTACAAAACTTTGGGAAACAAATCTAATTGGCTGGAGTGGTTTCTATACCAAAAAACACCCAATCATGTTTGTTCCCCCGACTTTTGCAATCTCGTTCGAACGACTTTACAAAACTTTGGGAAACAAATCTAATTGGCTGGAGTGGTTTCTATACCAACAAACACCCAACCAAGCTTGTTCCCCCGACCTTTGCAAACTCGTTCGAACGACTTTACAAAACTCGGGGAAACAAATCTAATTGGCTGGAGTGGTTTCTATACCAAAAAACACCCAATCATGTTTGTTCCCCCGACTTTTGCAATCTCGTTCGAACGACGTTACAAAACTTTGGGAAACAAATCTAATTGGCTGGAGTGGTTTCTATACCAACAAACACCCAATCAAGTTTGTTTCCACGACTTTTGCAATCTCGTTCGAACGACGTTACAAAACTCGGGGAAACAAATCTAATTGGCTGGAGTGGTTTCTATACCAAAAAACACCCAATCATGTTTGTTCCCCCGACTTTTGCAATCTCGTTCGAACGACGTTACAAAACTTTGGGAAACAAATCTAATTGGCTGGAGTGGTTTCTATACCAAAAAACACCCAATCATGTTTGTTCCCCCGACTTTTGCAATCTCGTTCGAACGACGTTACAAAACTTTGGGAAACAAATCTAATTGGCTGGAGTGGTTTCTATATCAACAAACACCCAACCAAGCTTGTTCCCCCGACTTTTGCAAACTCGTTCGAACGACGTTACAAAACTTTGGGAAACAAATCTAATTGGCTGGAGTGGTTTCTATACCAAAAAACACCCAATCATGTTTGTTCCCCCGACTTTTGCAATCTCGTTCGAACGACGTTACAAAACTTTGGGAAACAAATCTAATTCGCTGGAGTGGTTTCTATACCAAAAAACACCCAATCATGTTTGTTCCCCCGACTTTTGCAATCTCGTTCGAACGACGTTACAAAACTTTGGGAAACAAATCTAATTGGCTGGAGTGGTTTCTATATCAACAAACACCCAACCAAGCTTGTTCCCCCGACCTTTGCAAACTCGTTCGAACGACTTTACAAAACTCGGGGAAACAAATCTAATTGGCTGGAGTGGTTTCTATACCAACAAACACCCAACCAAGCTTGTTCCCCCGACCTTTGCAAACTCGTTCGAACGACTTTACAAAACTTTGGGAAACAAATCTAATTGGCTGGAGTGGTTTCTATACCAAAAAACACCCAATCATGTTTGTTCCCCCGACTTTTGCAATCTCGTTCGAACGACGTTACAAAACTTTGGGAAACAAATCTAATTGGCTGGAGTGGTTTCTATATCAAAAAACACCCAACCAAGCTTGTTCCCCCGACCTTTGCAAACTCGTTCGAACGACTTTACAAAACTCGGGGAAACAAATCTAATTGGCTGGAGTGGTTTCTATACCAACAAACACCCAACCAAGCTTGTTCCCCCGACCTTTGCAAACTCGTTCGAACGACTTTACAAAACTCGGGGAAACAAATCTAATTGGCTGGAGTGGTTTCTATACCAACAAACACCCAATCATGTTTGTTCCCCCGACTTTTGCAATCTCGTTCGAACGACTTTACAAAACTTTGGGAAACAAATCTAATTGGCTGGAGTGGTTTCTATACCAACAAACACCCAACCAAGCTTGTTCCCCCGACTTTTGCAAACTCGTTCGAACGACGTTACAAAACTTTGGGAAACAAATCTAATTGGCTGGAGTGGTTTCTATACCAAAAAACACCCAATCATGTTTGTTCCCCCGACTTTTGCAATCTCGTTCGAACGACGTTACAAAACTTTGGGAAACAAATCTAATTGGCTGGAGTGGTTTCTATACCAAAAAACACCCAATCATGTTTGTTCCCCCGACTTTTGCAATCTCGTTCGAACGACGTTACAAAACTCTGGGATACAAATCTAATTGGCTGGAGTGGTTTCTATACCAACAAACACCCAACCAAGCTTGTTCCCCCGACCTTTGCAAACTCGTTCGAACGACTTTACAAAACTTTGGGAAACAAATCTAATTGGCTGGAGTGGTTTCTATACCAAAAAACACCCAATCATGTTTGTTCCCCCGACTTTTGCAATCTCGTTCGAACGACTTTACAAAACTTTGGGGAACAAATCTAATTGGCTGGAGTGGTTTCTATACCAACAAACACCCAACCAAGCTTGTTCCCCCGACTTTTGCAAACTCGTTCGAACGACGTTACAAAACTTTGGGAAACAAATCTAATTGGCTGGAGTGGTTTCTATACCAACAAACACCCAACCAAGCTTGTTCCCCCGACCTTTGCAAACTCGTTCGAACGACTTTACAAAACTTTGGGAAACAAATCTAATTGGCTGGAGTGGTTTCTATACCAAAAAACACCCAATCATGTTTGTTCCCCCGACTTTTGCAATCTCGTTCGAACGACTTTACAAAACTTTGGGAAACAAATCTAATTGGCTGGAGTGGTTTCTATACCAACAAACACCCAACCAAGCTTGTTCCCCCGACTTTTGCAAACTCGTTCGAACGACTTTACAAAACTTTGGGAAACAAATCTAATTGGCTGGAGTGGTTTCTATACCAAAAAACACCCAATCATGTTTGTTCCCCCGACTTTTGCAAACTCGTTCGAACGACGTTACAAAACTTTGGGAAACAAATCTAATTGGCTGGAGTGGTTTCTATACCAAAAAACACCCAATCATGTTTGTTCCCCCGACTTTTGCAATCTCGTTCGAACGACGTTACAAAACTTTGGGAAACAAATCTAATTGGCTGGAGTGGTTTCTATACCAAAAAACACCCAATCATGTTTGTTCCCCCGACTTTTGCAAACTCGTTCGAACGACGTTACAAAACTTTGGGAAACAAATCTAATTGGCTGGAGTGGTTTCTATACCAAAAAACACCCAATCATGTTTGTTCCCCCGACTTTTGCAATCTCGTTCGAACGACGTTACAAAACTTTGGGAAACAAATCTAATTGGCTGGAGTGGTTTCTATACCAAAAAACACCCAATCATGTTTGTTCCCCCGACTTTTGCAATCTCGTTCGAACGACGTTACAAAACTTTGGGAAACAAATCTAATTGGCTGGAGTGGTTTCTATACCAACAAACACCCAACCAAGCTTGTTCCCCCGACCTTTGCAAACTCGTTCGAACGACTTTACAAAACTTTGGGAAACAAATCTAATTGGCTGGAGTGGTTTCTATACCAAAAAACACCCAATCATGTTTGTTCCCCCGACTTTTGCAATCTCGTTCGAACGACTTTACAAAACTTTGGGAAACAAATCTAATTGGCTGGAGTGGTTTCTATACCAACAAACACCCAACCAAGCTTGTTCCCCCGACTTTTGCAAACTCGTTCGAACGACTTTACAAAACTTTGGGAAACAAATCTAATTGGCTGGAGTGGATTCTATACCAACAAACACCCAATCAAGTTTGTTTCCACGACTTTTGCAAACTCGTTCGAATGACTTTACAAAACTTTGGGAAACAAATCTAATTGGCTGGAGTGGTTTCTATACCAACAAACACCCAATCAAGTTTGTTTCCACGACTTTTGCAAACTCGTTCGAACGACTTTACAAAACTTTGGGAAACAAATCTAATTGGCTGGAGTGGTTTCTATACCAAAAAAACACCCAATCAAGTTTGTTCCCCCGACTTTTGCAAACTCGTTCGAACGACTTTACAAAACTTTGGGAAACAAATCTAATTGGCTGGAGTGGTTTCTATACCAAAAAAACACCCAATCATGTTTGTTCCCCCGACTTTTGCAAACTCGTTCGAACGACTTTACAAAACTTTGGGAAACAAATCTAATCGGCTGGAGTGGTTTCTATACCAATAAACACCCAATCATGTTTGTTCCCCCGACTTTTGCAAACTCGTTCGAACGACTTTACAAAACTTTGGGAAACAAATCTAATTGGCTGGAGTGGTTTCTATACCAACAAACACCCAATCATGTTTGTTCCCCCGACTTTTGCAATCTCGTTCGAACGACTTTACAAAACTTTGGGAAACAAATCTAATTGGCTGGAGTGGTTTCTATACCAACAAACACCCAACCAAGCTTGTTCCCCCGACTTTTGCAAACTCGTTCGAACGACGTTACAAAACTTTGGGAAACAAATCTAATTGGCTGGAGTGGTTTCTATACCAAAAAACACCCAATCATGTTTGTTCCCCCGACTTTTGCAATCTCGTTCGAACGACGTTACAAAACTTTGGGAAACAAATCTAATTGGCTGGAGTGGTTTCTATACCAAAAAACACCCAATCATGTTTGTTCCCCCGACTTTTGCAATCTCGTTCGAACGACGTTACAAAACTCTGGGATACAAATCTAATTGGCTGGAGTGGTTTCTATACCAACAAACACCCAACCAAGCTTGTTCCCCCGACCTTTGCAAACTCGTTCGAACGACTTTACAAAACTTTGGGAAACAAATCTAATTGGCTGGAGTGGTTTCTATACCAAAAAACACCCAATCATGTTTGTTCCCCCGACTTTTGCAATCTCGTTCGAACGACTTTACAAAACTTTGGGAAACAAATCTAATTGGCTGGAGTGGTTTCTATACCAACAAACACCCAACCAAGCTTGTTCCCCCGACTTTTGCAAACTCGTTCGAACGACGTTACAAAACTTTGGGAAACAAATCTAATTGGCTGGAGTGGTTTCTATACCAACAAACACCCAACCAAGCTTGTTCCCCCGACCTTTGCAAACTCGTTCGAACGACTTTACAAAACTTTGGGAAACAAATCTAATTGGCTGGAGTGGTTTCTATACCAAAAAACACCCAATCATGTTTGTTCCCCCGACTTTTGCAATCTCGTTCGAACGACTTTACAAAACTTTGGGAAACAAATCTAATTGGCTGGAGTGGTTTCTATACCAACAAACACCCAACCAAGCTTGTTCCCCCGACTTTTGCAAACTCGTTCGAACGACTTTACAAAACTTTGGGAAACAAATCTAATTGGCTGGAGTGGTTTCTATACCAAAAAACACCCAATCATGTTTGTTCCCCCGACTTTTGCAAACTCGTTCGAACGACGTTACAAAACTTTGGGAAACAAATCTAATTGGCTGGAGTGGTTTCTATACCAAAAAACACCCAATCATGTTTGTTCCCCCGACTTTTGCAATCTCGTTCGAACGACGTTACAAAACTTTGGGAAACAAATCTAATTGGCTGGAGTGGTTTCTATACCAAAAAACACCCAATCATGTTTGTTCCCCCGACTTTTGCAAACTCGTTCGAACGACGTTACAAAACTTTGGGAAACAAATCTAATTGGCTGGAGTGGTTTCTATACCAAAAAACACCCAATCATGTTTGTTCCCCCGACTTTTGCAATCTCGTTCGAACGACGTTACAAAACTTTGGGAAACAAATCTAATTGGCTGGAGTGGTTTCTATACCAAAAAACACCCAATCATGTTTGTTCCCCCGACTTTTGCAATCTCGTTCGAACGACGTTACAAAACTTTGGGAAACAAATCTAATTGGCTGGAGTGGTTTCTATACCAACAAACACCCAACCAAGCTTGTTCCCCCGACCTTTGCAAACTCGTTCGAACGACTTTACAAAACTTTGGGAAACAAATCTAATTGGCTGGAGTGGTTTCTATACCAAAAAACACCCAATCATGTTTGTTCCCCCGACTTTTGCAATCTCGTTCGAACGACTTTACAAAACTTTGGGAAACAAATCTAATTGGCTGGAGTGGTTTCTATACCAACAAACACCCAACCAAGCTTGTTCCCCCGACTTTTGCAAACTCGTTCGAACGACTTTACAAAACTTTGGGAAACAAATCTAATTGGCTGGAGTGGATTCTATACCAACAAACACCCAATCAAGTTTGTTTCCACGACTTTTGCAAACTCGTTCGAATGACTTTACAAAACTTTGGGAAACAAATCTAATTGGCTGGAGTGGTTTCTATACCAACAAACACCCAATCAAGTTTGTTTCCACGACTTTTGCAAACTCGTTCGAACGACTTTACAAAACTTTGGGAAACAAATCTAATTGGCTGGAGTGGTTTCTATACCAAAAAAACACCCAATCAAGTTTGTTCCCCCGACTTTTGCAAACTCGTTCGAACGACTTTACAAAACTTTGGGAAACAAATCTAATTGGCTGGAGTGGTTTCTATACCAAAAAAACACCCAATCATGTTTGTTCCCCCGACTTTTGCAAACTCGTTCGAACGACTTTACAAAACTTTGGGAAACAAATCTAATCGGCTGGAGTGGTTTCTATACCAATAAACACCCAATCATGTTTGTTCCCCCGACTTTTGCAAACTCGTTCGAACGACTTTACAAAACTTTGGGAAACAAATCTAATTGGCTGGAGTGGTTTCTATACCAAAAAAACACCCAATCATGTTTGTTCCCCCGACTTTTGCAAACTCGTTCGAACGACGTTACAAAACTTTGGGAAACAAATCTAATTGGCTGGAGTGGTTTCTATACCAAAAAAACACCCAATCATGTTTGTTCTCCCGACTTTTGCAAACTCGTTCGAACGACTTTACAAAACTTTGGGAAACAAATCTAATTGGCTGGAGTGGTTTCTATACCAATAAACACCCAATCATGTTTGTTCCCCCGACTTTTGCAAACTCGTTCGAACGACTTTACAAAACTTTGGGAAACAAATCTAATTGGCTGGAGTGGTTTCTATACCAAAAAACACCCAATCATGTTTGTTCCCCCGACTTTTGCAAACTCGTTCGAACGACTTTACAAAACTTTGGGAAACAAATCTAATTGGCTGGAGTGGTTTCTATACCAAAAAAACACCCAATCATGTTTGTTCCCCCGACTTTTGCAAACTCGTTCGAACGACTTTACAAAACTTTGGGAAACAAATCTAATTGGCTGGAGTGGTTTCTATACCAAAAAAACACCCAATCATGTTTGTTCCCCCGACTTTTGCAAACTCGTTCGAACGACTTTACAAAACTTTGGGAAACAAATCTAATTGGCTGGAGTGGTTTCTATACCAAAAAACACCCAATCATGTTTGTTCCCCCGACTTTTGCAAACTCGTTCGAACGACTTTACAAAACTTTGGGAAACAAATCTAATTGGCTGGAGTGGTTTCTATACCAAAAAACACCCAATCATGTTTGTTCCCCCGACTTTTGCAAACTCGTTCGAACGACTTTACAAAACTCGGGGAAACAAATCTAATTGGCTGGAGTGGTTTATATACCAACAAACACCCAACCAAGCTTGTTCCCCCAACCTTTGCAAACTCGTTTGAACGACTTTACAAAACTCTGGGAAACAAATCTAATTGGCTGGAGTGGTTTCTATACCAACAAATACCCAACCAAGCTTGTTCCCCCAACCTTTGCAAACTCGTTCGAACGACTTTACAAAACTTTGGGAAACAAATCTAATTGGCTGGAGTGGTTTCTATACCAACAAATACCCAACCAAGCTTGTTCCCCCAACCTTTGCAAACTCGTTCGAACGACTTTACAAAACTCTGGGAAACAAATCTAATTGGCTGGAGTGGTTTCTATACCAAAAAAACACCCAATCATGTTTGTTCCCCCGACTTTTGCAAACTCGTTCGAACGACGTTACAAAACTTTGGGAAACAAATCTAATTGGCTGGAGTGGTTTCTATACCAACAAACACCCAACCAAGCTTGTTCCCCCAACCTTTGCAAACTCGTTTGAACGACTTTACAAAACTCTGGGAAACAAATCTAATTGGCTGGAGTGGTTTCTATACCAAAAAACACCCAATCATGTTTGTTCCCCCGACTTTTGCAAACTCGTTTGAACGACTTTACAAAACTTTGGAAAACAAATCTAATTGGCTGGAGTGGTTTCTATACCAAAAAACACCCAATCATGTTTGTTCCCCCGACTTTTGCAAACTCGTTTGAACAACTTTACAAAACTTTGGGAAACAAATCTAATTGGCTGGAGTGGTTTCTATACCAACAAACACCCAACCAAGCTTGTTCCCCCAACCTTTGCAAACTCGTTTGAACGACTTTACAAAACTTTGGGAAACAAATCTAATTGGCTGGAGTGGTTTCTATACCAACAAACACCCAACCAAGCTTGTTCCCCCAACCTTTGCAAACTCGTTCGAACGACGTTACAAAACTTTGGGAAACAAATCTAATTGGCTGGAGTGGTTTCTATACCAACAAACACCCAACCAAGCTTGTTCCCCCAACCTTTGCAAACTCGTTTGAACGACTTTACAAAACTCTGGGAAACAAATCTAATTGGCTGGAGTGGTTTCTATACCAAAAAACACCCAATCATGTTTGTTCCCCCGACTTTTGCAAACTCGTTTGAACAACTTTACAAAACTTTGGGAAACAAATCTAATTGGCTGGAGTGGTTTCTATACCAAAAAACACCCAATCATGTTTGTTCCCCCGACTTTTGCAAACTCGTTTGAACGACTTTACAAAACTCTGGGAAACAAATCTAATTGGCTGGAGTGGTTTCTATACCAACAAACACCCAACCAAGCTTGTTCCCCCAACCTTTGCAAACTCGTTTGAACGACTTTACAAAACTCTGGGATACAAATCTAATTGGCTGGAGTGGTTTCCATACCAACAAACACCCAATCAAGTTTGTTCCCCCGACTTTTGCAAACTCGTTCGTACGACTTTACAAAACTTTGGGAAACAAATCTAATTGGCTGGAGTGGTTTCTATACCAACAAACACCCAACCAAGTTTGTTCCCCCGACTTTTGCAAACTCGTTCGTACGACTTTACAAAACTTTGGGAAACAAATCTAATTGGCTGGAGTGGTTTCTATACCAAAAAACACCCAATCATGTTTGTTCCCCCGACTTTTGCAAACTCGTTTGAACGACTTTACAAAACTTTGGGAAACAAATCTAATTGGCTGGAGTGGTTTCTATACCAACAAACACCCAATCATGTTTGTTCCCCCGACCTTTGCAAACTCGTTCGAACGACTTTACAAAACTCTGGGATACAAATCTAATTGGCTGGAGTGGTTTCTATACCAACAAACACCCAATCAAGTTTGTTTCCACGACTTTTGTAAACTCGTTCGAACGACTTTACAAAACTTTGGGAAACAAATCTAATTGGCTGGAGTGGTTTCTATACCAACAAACACCCAATCATGTTTGTTTCCACGACTTTTGTAAACTCGTTCGAACGACTTTACAAAACTTTGGGAAACAAATCGAATTGGCTGGAGTGGTTTCTATACCAACAAACACCCAATCATGTTTGTTTCCACGACTTTTGTAAACTCGTTCGAACGACTTTACAAAACTTTGGGAAACAAATCGAATTGGCTTGAGTGGTTTCTATACCAACAAACACCCAATCATGTTTGTTCCCCCGACCTTTGCAAACTCGTTCGAACGACTTTACAAAACTTTGGGAAACAAATCTAATTGGCTGGAGTGGTTTCTATACCAACAAACACCCAATCAAGTTTGTTTCCACGACTTTTGCAAACTCGTTCGAACGACTTTACAAAACTTTGGGAAACAAATCTAATTGGCTGGAGTGGTTTCTATACCAACAAACACCCAACCAAGCTTGTTCCCCCAACCTTTGCAAACTCGTTTGAACGACTTTACAAAACTCTGGGATACAAATCTAATTGGCTGGAGTGGTTTCTATACCAACAAACACCCAATCATGTTTGTTCCCCCGACTTTTGCAAACTCGTTCGAACGACTTTACAAAACTTTGGGAAACAAATCTAATTGGCTGGAGTGGTTTCTATACCAACAAACACCCAATCAAGTTTGTTTCCACGACTTTTGTAAACTCGTTCGAACGACTTTACAAAACTTTGGGAAACAAATCTAATTGGCTGGAGTGGTTTCTATACCAACAAACACCCAATCATGTTTGTTCCCCCGACTTTTGCAAACTCGTTCGAACGACTTTACAAAACTTTGGGAAACAAATCTAATTGGCTGGAGTGGTTTCTATACCAACAAACACCCAATCATGTTTGTTCCCCCGACTTTTGCAAACTCGTTCGAACGACTTTACAAAACTCGGGGAAACAAATCTAATTGGCTGGAGTGGTTCCTATACCAACAAACACCCAACCAAGCTTGTTCCCCCAACCTTTGCAAACTCGTTTGAACGACTTTACAAAACTCGGGGAAACAAATCTAATTGGCTGGAGTGGTTTCTATACCAACAAACACCCAATCATGTTTGTTCCCCCGACTTTTGCAAACTCGTTCGAACGACTTTACAAAACTTTGGGAAACAAATCTAATTGACTGGAGTGGTTTCTATACCAACAAACACCCAACCAAGCTTGTTCCCCCAACCTTTGCAAACTCGTTCGAACGACTTTACAAAACTTTGGGAAACAAATCTAATTGACTGGAGTGGTTTCTATACCAACAAACACCCAATCATGTTTGTTCCCCCGACTTTTGCAAACTCGTTCGAACGACTTTACAAAACTTTGGGAAACAAATCTAATTGACTGGAGTGGTTTCTATACCAACAAACACCCAACCAAGCTTGTTCCCCCAACCTTTGCAAACTCGTTTGAACGACTTTACAAAACTCGGGGAAACAAATCTAATTGGCTGGAGTGGTTTCTATACCAACAAACACCCAACCAAGCTTGTTCCCCCAACCTTTGCAAACTCGTTTGAACGACTTTACAAAACTCGGGGAAACAAATCTAATTGGCTGGAGTGGTTCCTATACCAACAAACACCCAATCATGTTTGTTCCCCCGACTTTTGCAAACTCGTTCGAACGACTTTACAAAACTTTGGGAAACAAATCTAATTGACTGGAGTGGTTTCTATACCAACAAACACCCAACCAAGCTTGTTCCCCAACCTTTGCAAACTCGTTCGAACGACTTTACAAAACTTTGGGAAACAAATCTAATTGACTGGAGTGGTTTCTATACCAACAAACACCCAACCAAGCTTGTTCCCCCAACCTTTGCAAACTCGTTTGAACGACTTTACAAAACTTTGGGAAACAAATCTAATTGACTGGAGTGGTTTCTATACCAACAAACACCCAACCAAGCTTGTTCCCCCAACCTTTGCAAACTCGTTCGAACGACTTTACAAAACTTTGGGAAACAAATCTAATTGACTGGAGTGGTTTCTATACCAACAAACACCCAATCATGTTTGTTCCCCCGACTTTTGCAAACTCGTTCGAACGACTTTACAAAACTTTGGGAAACAAATCTAATTGACTGGAGTGGTTTCTATACCAACAAACACCCAACCAAGCTTGTTCCCCCAACCTTTGCAAACTCGTTCGAACGACTTTACAAAACTTTGGGAAACAAATCTAATTGGCTGGAGTGGTTTCTATACCAACAAACACCCAACCAAGCTTGTTCCCCCAACCTTTGCAAACTCGTTTGAACGACTTTACAAAACTCGGGGAAACAAATCTAATTGGCTGGAGTGGTTTCTATACCAACAAACACCCAACCAAGCTTGTTCCCCCAACCTTTGCAAACTCGTTTGAACGACTTTACAAAACTCGGGGAAACAAATCTAATTGGCTGGAGTGGTTTCTATACCAACAAACACCCAACCAAGCTTGTTCCCCCAACCTTTGCAAACTCGTTTGAACGACTTTACAAAACTCGGGGAAACAAATCTAATTGGCTGGAGTGGTTTCTATACCAACAAACACCCAATCATGTTTGTTCCCCCGACTTTTGCAAACTCGTTCGAACGACTTTACAATACTTTGGGAAACAAATCTAATTGGCTGGAGTGGTTTCTATACCAACAAACACCCAACCAAGCTTGTTCCCCCAACCTTTGCAAACTCGTTTGAACGACTTTACAAAACTCGGGGAAACAAATCTAATTGGCTGGAGTGGTTTCTATACCAACAAACACCCAATCATGTTTGTTCCCCCGACTTTTGCAAACTCGTTCGAACGACTTTACAATACTTTGGGAAACAAATCTAATTGGCTGGAGTGGTTTCTATACCAACAAACACCCAACCAAGCTTGTTCCCCCAACCTTTGCAAACTCGTTCGAACGACTTTACAAAACTTTGGGAAACAAATCTAATTGACTGGAGTGGTTTCTATACCAACAAACACCCAATCATGTTTGTTCCCCCGACTTTTGCAAACTCGTTCGAACGACTTTACAAAACTCTGGGAAACAAATCTAATTGGCTGGAGTGGTTTCTATACCAACAAACACCCAACCAAGCTTGTTCCCCCAACCTTTGCAAACTCGTTCGAACGACTTTACAAAACTTTGGGAAACAAATCTAATTGACTGGAGTGGTTTCTATACCAACAAACACCCAACCAAGCTTGTTCCCCCAACCTTTGCAAACTCGTTCGAACGACTTTACAAAACTTTGGGAAACAAATCTAATTGGCTGGAGTGGTTTCTATACCAACAAACACCCAACCAAGCTTGTTCCCCCAACCTTTGCAAACTCGTTTGAACGACTTTACAAAACTCGGGGAAACAAATCTAATTGGCTGGAGTGGTTTCTATACCAACAAACACCCAACCAAGCTTGTTCCCCCAACCTTTGCAAACTCGTTTGAACGACTTTACAAAACTCGGGGAAACAAATCTAATTGGCTGGAGTGGTTCCTATACCAACAAACACCCAATCATGTTTGTTCCCCCGACTTTTGCAAACTCGTTTGAACGACTTTACAAAACTTTGGGAAACAAATCTAATTGACTGGAGTGGTTTCTATACCAACAAACACCCAATCATGTTTGTTCCCCCGACTTTTGCAAACTCGTTTGAACGACTTTACAAAACTTTGGGAAACAAATCTAATTGACTGGAGTGGTTTCTATACCAACAAACACCCAATCATGTTTGTTCCCCCGACTTTTGCAAACTCGTTTGAACGACTTTACAAAACTCGGGGAAACAAATCTAATTGGCTGGAGTGGTTTCTATACCAACAAACACCCAACCAAGCTTGTTCCCCCAACCTTTGCAAACTCGTTTGAACGACTTTACAAAACTCGGGGAAACAAATCTAATTGGCTGGAGTGGTTTCTATACCAACAAACACCCAACCAAGCTTGTTCCCCCAACCTTTGCAAACTCGTTTGAACGACTTTACAAAACTCGGGGAAACAAATCTAATTGGCTGGAGTGGTTCCTATACCAACAAACACCCAATCATGTTTGTTCCCCCGACTTTTGCAAACTCGTTTGAACGACTTTACAAAACTTTGGGAAACAAATCTAATTGGCTGGAGTGGTTTCTATACCAACAAACACCCAACCAAGCTTGTTCCCCCAACCTTTGCAAACTCGTTTGAACGACTTTACAAAACTTTGGGAAACAAATCTAATTGGCTGGAGTGGTTTCTATACCAACAAACACCCAACCAAGCTTGTTCCCCCAACCTTTGCAAACTCGTTTGAACGACTTTACAAAACTTTGGGAAACAAATCTAATTGGCTCGAGTGGTTTCTATACCAACAAACACCCAACCAAGCTTGTTCCCCCGACATTTGCAAACTCGTTCGAACGACTTTACAAAACTTTGGGAAACAAATCTAATTGGCTGGAGTGGTTTCTATACCAACAAACACCCAACCAAGCTTGTTCCCCCAACCTTTGCAAACTCGTTTGAACGACTTTACAAAACTCGGGGAAACAAATCTAATTGGCTGGAGTGGTTTCTATACCAACAAACACCCAACCAAGCTTGTTCCCCCAACCTTTGCAAACTCGTTTGAACGACTTTACAAAACTTTGGGAAACAAATCTAATTGGCTGGAGTGGTTTCTATACCAACAAACACCCAATCATGTTTGTTCCCCCGACTTTTGCAAACTCGTTCGAACGACTTTACAAAACTCTGGGAAACAAATCTAATTGGCTGGAGTGGTTTCTATACCAACAAACACCCAACCAAGCTTGTTCCCCCAACCTTTGCAAACTCGTTTGAACGACTTTACAAAACTTTGGGAAACAAATCTAATTGGCTGGAGTGGTTTCTATACCAACAAACACCCAATCATGTTTGTTCCCCCGACTTTTGCAATCTCGTTCGAACGACTTTACAAAACTTTGGGAAACAAATCTAATTGGCTGGAGTGGTTTCTATACCAACAAACACCCAATCAAGTTTGTTTCCACGACTTTTGCAAACTCGTTCGAACGACTTTACAAAACTTTGGGAAACAAATCTAATTGGCTGGAGTGGTTTCTATACCAACAAACACCCAATCATGTTTGTTCCCCCGACTTTTGCAATCTCGTTCGAACGACTTTACAAAACTTTGGGAAACAAATCTAATTGGCTGGAGTGGTTTCTATACCAACAAACACCCAATCAAGTTTGTTTCCACGACTTTTGCAAACTCGTTCGAACGACTTTACAAAACTTTGGGAAACAAATCTAATTGGCTGGAGTGGTTTCTATACCAACAAACACCCAATCATGTTTGTTCCCCCGACTTTTGCAAACTCGTTCGAACGACTTTACAAAACTCTGGGATACAAATCTAATTGGCTGGAGTGGTTCCTATACCAACAAACACCCAATCATGTTTGTTCCCCCGACTTTTGCAAACTCGTTCGAACGACTTTACAATACTTTGGGAAACAAATCTAATTGGCTGGAGTGGTTTCTATACCAACAAACACCCAACCAAGCTTGTTCCCCCAACCTTTGCAAACTCGTTTGAACGACTTTACAAAACTTTGGGAAACAAATCTAATTGGCTGGAGTGGTTTCTATACCAACAAACACCCAACCAAGCTTGTTCCCCCAACCTTTGCAAACTCGTTTGAACGACTTTACAAAACTTTGGGAAACAAATCTAATTGGTTGGAGTGGTTTCTATACCAAAAAACACGCAACCAAGCTTGTTCCCCCGACATTTGCAAACTCGTTCGTACGACTTTACAAAACTTTGGGAAACAAATCTAATTGGCTGGAGTGGTTTCTATACCAAAAAACACCCAACCAAGCTTGTTCCCCCGACATTTGCAAACTCGTTCGAACGACTTTACAAAACTCTGGGATACAAATCTAATTGGCTGGAGTGGTTCCTATACCAACAAACACCCAATCATGTTTGTTCCCCCGACTTTTGCAAACTCGTTTGAACGACTTTACAAAACTTTGGGAAACAAATCTAATTGGCTGGAGTGGTTTCTATACCAACAAACACCCAACCAAGCTTGTTCCCCCAACCTTTGCAAACTCGTTTGAACGACTTTACAAAACTTTGGGAAACAAATGAAATTGGCTGGAGTGGTTTCTATACCAAAAAACACCCAATCATGTTTGTTCCCCCGACTTTTGCAAACTCGTTTGAACGACTTTACAAAACTCAGGGAAACAAATCTAATTGGCTGGAGTGGTTTCTATACCAACAAACACCCAATCAAGTTTGTTTCCACGACTTTTGCAAACTCGTTCGAACGACTTTACAAAACTTTGGGAAACAAATCTAATTGGCTGGAGTGGTTTCTATACCAACAAACACCCAACCAAGCTTGTTCCCCCGACTTTTGCAAACTCGTTTGAACGACTTTACAAAACTCAGGGAAACAAATCTAATTGGCTGGAGTGGTTTCTATACCAACAAACACCCAATCATGTTTGTTCCCCCGACTTTTGCAAACTCGTTTGAACGACTTTACAATACTTTGGGAAACAAATCTAATTGGCTGGAGTGGTTTCTATACCAACAAACACCCAACCAAGCTTGTTCCCCCGACTTTTGCAAACTCGTTTGAACGACTTTACAAAACTCAGGGAAACAAATCTAATTGGCTGGAGTGGTTTCTATACCAACAAACACCCAATCATGTTTGTTCCCCCGACTTTTGCAAACTCGTTTGAACGACTTTACAATACTTTGGGAAACAAATCTAATTGGCTGGAGTGGTTTCTATACCAACAAACACCCAACCAAGCTTGTTCCCCCAACCTTTGCAAACTCGTTTGAACGACTTTACAAAACTCTGGGAAACAAATCTAATTGGCTGGAGTGGTTTCTATACCAACAAACACCCAACCAAGCTTGTTCCCCCGACTTTTGCAAACTCGTTTGAACGACTTTACAAAACTTTGGGAAACAAATCTAATTGGCTGGAGTGGTTTCTATACCAACAAACACCCAACCAAGCTTGTTCCCCCGACTTTTGCAAACTCGTTTGAACGACTTTACAAAACTCAGGGAAACAAATCTAATTGGCTGGAGTGGTTTCTATACCAACAAACACCCAACCAAGCTTGTTCCCCCGACTTTTGCAAACTCGTTTGAACGACTTTACAAAACTCTGGGAAACAAATCTAATTGGCTGGAGTGGTTTCTATACCAACAAACACCCAATCATGTTTGTTCCCCCGACTTTTGCAAACTCGTTTGAACGACTTTACAATACTTTGGGAAACAAATCTAATTGGCTGGAGTGGTTTCTATACCAACAAACACCCAACCAAGCTTGTTCCCCCAACCTTTGCAAACTCGTTTGAACGACTTTACAAAACTCTGGGAAACAAATCTAATTGGCTGGAGTGGTTTCTATACCAACAAATACCCAACCAAGCTTGTTCCCCCGACTTTTGCAAACTCGTTTGAACGACTTTACAAAACTTTGGGAAACAAATCTAATTGGCTGGAGTGGTTTCTATACCAACAAACACCCAACCAAGCTTGTTCCCCCGACTTTTGCAAACTCGTTTGAACGACTTTACAAAACTCAGGGAAACAAATCTAATTGGCTGGAGTGGTTTCTATACCAACAAACACCCAATCATGTTTGTTCCCCCGACTTTTGCAAACTCGTTTGAACGACTTTACAATACTTTGGGAAACAAATCTAATTGGCTGGAGTGGTTTCTATACCAACAAACACCCAACCAAGCTTGTTCCCCCAACCTTTGCAAACTCGTTTGAACGACTTTACAAAACTCTGGGAAACAAATCTAATTGGCTGGAGTGGTTTCTATACCAACAAACACCCAACCAAGCTTGTTCCCCCGACTTTTGCAAACTCGTTTGAACGACTTTACAAAACTTTGGGAAACAAATCTAATTGGCTGGAGTGGTTTCTATACCAACAAACACCCAACCAAGCTTGTTCCCCCGACTTTTGCAAACTCGTTTGAACGACTTTACAAAACTCAGGGAAACAAATCTAATTGGCTGGAGTGGTTTCTATACCAACAAACACCCAACCAAGCTTGTTCCCCCGACTTTTGCAAACTCGTTTGAACGACTTTACAAAACTCTGGGAAACAAATCTAATTGGCTGGAGTGGTTTCTATACCAACAAACACCCAATCATGTTTGTTCCCCCGACTTTTGCAAACTCGTTTGAACGACTTTACAATACTTTGGGAAACAAATCTAATTGGCTGGAGTGGTTTCTATACCAACAAACACCCAACCAAGCTTGTTCCCCCAACCTTTGCAAACTCGTTTGAACGACTTTACAAAACTCTGGGAAACAAATCTAATTGGCTGGAGTGGTTTCTATACCAACAAACACCCAACCAAGCTTGTTCCCCCGACTTTTGCAAACTCGTTTGAACGACTTTACAAAACTTTGGGAAACAAATCTAATTGGCTGGAGTGGTTTCTATACCAACAAACACCCAACCAAGCTTGTTCCCCCGACTTTTGCAAACTCGTTTGAACGACTTTACAAAACTCAGGGAAACAAATCTAATTGGCTGGAGTGGTTTCTATACCAACAAACACCCAATCATGTTTGTTCCCCCGACTTTTGCAAACTCGTTTGAACGACTTTACAATACTTTGGGAAACAAATCTAATTGGCTGGAGTGGTTTCTATACCAACAAACACCCAACCAAGCTTGTTCCCCCGACTTTTGCAAACTCGTTTGAACGACTTTACAAAACTCAGGGAAACAAATCTAATTGGTTGGAGTGGTTTCTATACCAACAAACACCCAATCATGTTTGTTCCCCCGACTTTTGCAAACTCGTTTGAACGACTTTACAATACTTTGGGAAACAAATCTAATTGGCTGGAGTGGTTTCTATACCAACAAACACCCAACCAAGCTTGTTCCCCCGACTTTTGCAAACTCGTTTGAACGACTTTACAAAACTCAGGGAAACAAATCTAATTGGTTGGAGTGGTTTCTATACCAACAAACACCCAATCATGTTTGTTCCCCCGACTTTTGCAAACTCGTTTGAACGACTTTACAATACTTTGGGAAACAAATCTAATTGGCTGGAGTGGTTTCTATACCAACAAACACCCAACCAAGCTTGTTCCCCCAACCTTTGCAAACTCGTTCGAACGACTTTACAAAACTTTGGGAAACAAATCTAATTGACTGGAGTGGTTTCTATACCAACAAACACCCAACCAAGCTTGTTCCCCCGACTTTTGCAAACTCGTTTGAACGACTTTACAATACTTTGGGAAACAAATCTAATTGGCTGGAGTGGTTTCTATACCAACAAACACCCAACCAAGCTTGTTCCCCCAACCTTTGCAAACTCGTTTGAACGACTTTACAAAACTCTGGGAAACAAATCTAATTGGCTGGAGTGGTTTCTATACCAAAAAACACCCAATCATGTTTGTTCCCCCGACTTTTGCAAACTCGTTTGAACGACTTTACAAAACTTTGGGAAACAAATCTAATTGGCTGGAGTGGTTCCTATACCAACAAACACCCAATCATGTTTGTTCCCCCGACTTTTGCAAACTCGTTTGAACGACTTTACAAAACTTTGGGAAACAAATCTAATTGGCTGGAGTGGTTTCTATACCAACAAACACCCAATCAAGTTTGTTTCCACGACTTTTGCAAACTCGTTCGAACGACTTTACAAAACTTTGGGAAACAAATCTAATTGGCTGGAGTGGTTTCTATACCAACAAACACCCAATCATGTTTGTTCCCCCGACTTTTGCAAACTCGTTCGAACGACTTTACAAAACTCTGGGATACAAATCTAATTGGCTGGAGTGGTTCCTATACCAACAAACACCCAATCATGTTTGTTCCCCCGACTTTTGCAAACTCGTTCGAACGACTTTACAATACTTTGGGAAACAAATCTAATTGGCTGGAGTGGTTTCTATACCAACAAACACCCAACCAAGCTTGTTCCCCCAACCTTTGCAAACTCGTTTGAACGACTTTACAAAACTTTGGGAAACAAATCTAATTGGCTGGAGTGGTTTCTATACCAACAAACACCCAACCAAGCTTGTTCCCCCAACCTTTGCAAACTCGTTCGAACGACTTTACAAAACTCTGGGATACAAATCTAATTGGCTGGAGTGGTTCCTATACCAACAAACACCCAATCATGTTTGTTCCCCCGACTTTTGCAAACTCGTTTGAACGACTTTACAAAACTTTGGGAAACAAATCTAATTGGCTGGAGTGGTTTCTATACCAACAAACACCCAACCAAGCTTGTTCCCCCAATTTTTGCAAACTCGTTTGAACGACTTTACAAAACTTTGGGAAACAAATGAAATTGGCTGGAGTGGTTTCTATACCAAAAAACACCCAATCATGTTTGTTCCCCCGACTTTTGCAAACTCGTTCGAACGACTTTACAAAACTTTGGGAAACAAATCTAATTGGCTGGAGTGGTTTCTATACCAACAAACACCCAACCAAGCTTGTTCCCCCGACTTTTGCAAACTCGTTTGAACGACTTTACAAAACTCAGGGAAACAAATCTAATTGGCTGGAGTGGTTTCTATACCAACAAACACCCAATCATGTTTGTTCCCCCGACTTTTGCAAACTCGTTTGAACGACTTTACAAAACTCGGGGAAACAAATCTAATTGGCTCGAGTGGTTTCTATACCAAAAAACACCCAATCATGTTTGTTCCCCCGACTTTTGCAAACTCGTTCGAACGACTTTACAAAACTTTGGGAAACAAATCTAATTGGCTGGAGTGGTTTCTATACCAACAAACACCCAACCAAGCTTGTTCCCCCGACATTTGCAAACTCGTTCGAACGACTTTACAAAACTTTGGGAAACAAATCTAATTGGCTGGAGTGGTTTCTATACCAACAAACACCCAACCAAGCTTGTTCCCCCAACCTTTGCAAACTCGTTTGAACGACTTTACAAAACTCTGGGAAACAAATCTAATTGGCTGGAGTGGTTTCTATACCAAAAAAACACCCAATCATGTTTGTTCCCCCGACTTTTGCAAACTCGTTCGAACGACTTTACAAAACTTTGGGAAACAAATCTAATTGGCTGGAGTGGTTTCTATACCAACAAACACCCAACCAAGCTTGTTCCCCCGACATTTGCAAACTCGTTCGAACGACTTTACAAAACTCTGGGATACAAATCTAATTGGCTGGAGTGGTTCCTATACCAACAAACACCCAATCATGTTTGTTCCCCCGACTTTTGCAAACTCGTTTGAACGACTTTACAAAACTTTGGGAAACAAATCTAATTGGCTGGAGTGGTTTCTATACCAACAAACACCCAACCAAGCTTGTTCCCCCAACCTTTGCAAACTCGTTCGAACGACTTTACAAAACTTTGGGAAACAAATCTAATTGGCTGGAGTGGTTTCTATACCAACAAACACCCAACCAAGCTTGTTCCCCCGACTTTTGCAAACTCGTTTGAACGACTTTACAAAACTCAGGGAAACAAATCTAATTGGCTGGAGTGGTTTCTATACCAACAAACACCCAATCATGTTTGTTCCCCCGACTTTTGCAAACTCGTTCGAACGACTTTACAAAACTTTGGGAAACAAATCTAATTGGCTGGAGTGGTTCCTATACCAACAAACACCCAATCATGTTTGTTCCCCCGACTTTTGCAAACTCGTTTGAACGACTTTACAAAACTTTGGGAAACAAATCTAATTGGCTGGAGTGGTTTCTATACCAACAAACACCCAACCAAGCTTGTTCCCCCAACCTTTGCAAACTCGTTTGAACGACTTTACAAAACTTTGGGAAACAAATGAAATTGGCTGGAGTGGTTTCTATACCAACAAACACCCAACCAAGCTTGTTCCCCCGACTTTTGCAAACTCGTTTGAACGACTTTACAAAACTCAGGGAAACAAATCTAATTGGCTGGAGTGGTTTCTATACCAACAAACACCCAATCATGTTTGTTCCCCCGACTTTTGCAAACTCGTTCGAACGACTTTACAAAACTTTGGGAAACAAATCTAATTGGCTGGAGTGGTTTCCATACCAACAAATACCCAACCAAGCTTGTTCCCCCAACCTTTGCAAACTCGTTTGAACGACTTTACAAAACTTTGGGAAACAAATGAAATTGGCTGGAGTGGTTTCTATACCAACAAACACCCAATCATGTTTGTTCCCCCGACTTTTGCAAACTCGTTCGAACGACTTTACAAAACTTTGGGAAACAAATGAAATTGGCTGGAGTGGTTTCTATACCAACAAACACCCAATCATGTTTGTTCCCCCGACTTTTGCAAACTCGTTCGAACGACTTTACAAAACTTTGGGAAACAAATGAAATTGGCTGGAGTGGTTTCTATACCAAAAAACACCCAATCATGTTTGTTCCCCCGACTTTTGCAAACTCGTTCGAACGACTTTACAAAACTTTGGGAAACAAATGAAATTGGCTGGAGTGGTTTCTATACCAAAAAAACACCCAATCATGTTTGTTCCCCCGACTTTTGCAATCTCGTTCGAACGACTTTACAAAACTTTGGGAAACAAATGAAATTGGCTGGAGTGGTTTCTATACCAAAAAAACACCCAATCATGTTTGTTCCCCCGACTTTTGCAAACTCGTTCGAACGACTTTACAAAACTTTGGGAAACAAATCTAATTGGCTGGAGTGGTTTCTATACCAACAAACACCCAACCAAGCTTGTTCCCCCGACATTTGCAAACTCGTTCGAACGACTTTACAAAACTCTGGGATACAAATCTAATTGGCTGGAGTGGTTCCTATACCAACAAACACCCAATCATGTTTGTTCCCCCGACTTTTGCAAACTCGTTTGAACGACTTTACAAAACTTTGGGAAACAAATCTAATTGGCTGGAGTGGTTTCTATACCAACAAACACCCAACCAAGCTTGTTCCCCCAACCTTTGCAAACTCGTTTGAACGACTTTACAAAACTTTGGGAAACAAATCTAATTGGCTGGAGTGGTTTCTATACCAAAAAACACCCAATCATGTTTGTTCCCCCGACTTTTGCAAACTCGTTCGAACGACTTTACAAAACTTTGGGAAACAAATCTAATTGGCTGGAGTGGTTTCTATACCAACAAACACCCAACCAAGCTTGTTCCCCCGACTTTTGCAAACTCGTTTGAACGACTTTACAAAACTCAGGGAAACAAATCTAATTGGCTGGAGTGGTTTCTATACCAACAAACACCCAATCATGTTTGTTCCCCCGACTTTTGCAAACTCGTTTGAACGACTTTACAATACTTTGGGAAACAAATCTAATTGGCTGGAGTGGTTTCTATACCAACAAACACCCAACCAAGCTTGTTCCCCCAACCTTTGCAAACTCGTTTGAACGACTTTACAAAACTCTGGGAAACAAATCTAATTGGCTGGAGTGGTTTCTATACCAAAAAACACCCAATCATGTTTGTTCCCCCGACTTTTGCAAACTCGTTTGAACGACTTTACAAAACTTTGGGAAACAAATCTAATTGGCTGGAGTGGTTTCTATACCAAAAAACACCCAATCATGTTTGTTCCCCCGACTTTTGCAAACTCGTTTGAACGACTATACAAAACTTTGGGAAACAAATCTAATTGGCTGGAGTGGTTTCTATACCAACAAACACCCAACCAAGCTTGTTCCCCCAACCTTTGCAAACTCGTTTGAACGACTTTACAAAACTCTGGGAAACAAATCTAATTGGCTGGAGTGGTTTCTATACCAAAAAACACCCAATCATGTTTGTTCCCCCGACTTTTGCAAACTCGTTCGAACGACTTTACAAAACTCTGGGATACAAATCTAATTGGCTGGAGTGGTTTCCATACCAACAAACACCCAATCAAGTTTGTTCCCCCGACTTTTGCAAACTCGTTCGTACGACTTTACAAAACTTTGGGAAACAAATCTAATTGGCTGGAGTGGTTTCTATACCAACAAATACCCAACCAAGCTTGTTCCCCCAACCTTTGCAAACTCGTTTGAACGACTTTACAAAACTCTGGGAAACAAATCTAATTGGCTGGAGTGGTTTCTATACCAAAAAACACCCAATCATGTTTGTTCCCCCGACTTTTGCAAACTCGTTCGAACGACTTTACAAAACTCTGGGATACAAATCTAATTGGCTGGAGTGGTTTCTATACCAAAAAACACCCAATCATGTTTGTTCCCCCGACTTTTGCAAACTCGTTCGTACGACTTTACAAAACTTTGGGAAACAAATCTAATTGGCTGGAGTGGTTTCTATACCAACAAATACCCAACCAAGCTTGTTCCCCCAACCTTTGCAAACTCGTTTGAACGACTTTACAAAACTCTGGGAAACAAATCTAATTGGCTGGAGTGGTTTCTATACCAAAAAACACCCAATCATGTTTGTTCCCCCGACTTTTGCAAACTCGTTCGTACGACTTTACAAAACTTTGGGAAACAAATCTAATTGGCTGGAGTGGTTTCTATACCAACAAACACCCAATCATGTTTGTTTCCACGACTTTTGCAAACTCGTTTGAACGACTTTACAAAACTCTGGGATACAAATCTAATTGGCTGGAGTGGTTTCTATACCAACAAATACCCAACCAAGCTTGTTCCCCCAACCTTTGCAAACTCGTTTGAACGACTTTACAAAACTCTGGGATACAAATCTAATTGGCTGGAGTGGTTTCTATACCAACAAATACCCAACCAAGCTTGTTCCCCCAACCTTTGCAAACTCGTTTGAACGACTTTACAAAACTCTGGGATACAAATCTAATTGGCTGGAGTGGTTTCTATACCAACAAATACCCAACCAAGCTTGTTCCCCCAACCTTTGCAAACTCGTTTGAACGACTTTACAAAACTTTGGGAAACAAATCTAATTGGCTGGAGTGGTTTCTATACCAACAAATACCCAACCAAGCTTGTTCCCCCAACCTTTGCAAACTCGTTTGAACGACTTTACAAAACTCTGGGATACAAATCTAATTGGCTGGAGTGGTTTCTATACCAACAAATACCCAACCAAGCTTGTTCCCCCAACCTTTGCAAACTCGTTTGAACGACTTTACAAAACTCTGGGATACAAATCTAATTGGCTGGAGTGGTTTCCATACCAACAAACACCCAATCAAGTTTGTTCCCCCGACTTTTGCAAACTCGTTCGTACGACTTTACAAAACTTTGGGAAACAAATCTAATTGGCTGGAGTGGTTTCTATACCAACAAATACCCAACCAAGCTTGTTCCCCCAACCTTTGCAAACTCGTTTGAACGACTTTACAAAACTCTGGGAAACAAATCTAATTGGCTGGAGTGGTTTCTATACCAAAAAACACCCAATCATGTTTGTTCCCCCGACTTTTGCAAACTCGTTCGAACGACTTTACAAAACTCTGGGATACAAATCTAATTGGCTGGAGTGGTTTCTATACCAAAAAACACCCAATCATGTTTGTTCCCCCGACTTTTGCAAACTCGTTCGTACGACTTTACAAAACTTTGGGAAACAAATCTAATTGGCTGGAGTGGTTTCTATACCAACAAATACCCAACCAAGCTTGTTCCCCCAACCTTTGCAAACTCGTTTGAACGACTTTACAAAACTCTGGGAAACAAATCTAATTGGCTGGAGTGGTTTCTATACCAAAAAACACCCAATCATGTTTGTTCCCCCGACTTTTGCAAACTCGTTCGTACGACTTTACAAAACTTTGGGAAACAAATCTAATTGGCTGGAGTGGTTTCTATACCAACAAACACCCAATCATGTTTGTTTCCACGACTTTTGCAAACTCGTTTGAACGACTTTACAAAACTCTGGGATACAAATCTAATTGGCTGGAGTGGTTTCTATACCAACAAATACCCAACCAAGCTTGTTCCCCCAACCTTTGCAAACTCGTTTGAACGACTTTACAAAACTCTGGGATACAAATCTAATTGGCTGGAGTGGTTTCTATACCAACAAATACCCAACCAAGCTTGTTCCCCCAACCTTTGCAAACTCGTTTGAACGACTTTACAAAACTCTGGGATACAAATCTAATTGGCTGGAGTGGTTTCTATACCAACAAATACCCAACCAAGCTTGTTCCCCCAACCTTTGCAAACTCGTTTGAACGACTTTACAAAACTTTGGGAAACAAATCTAATTGGCTGGAGTGGTTTCTATACCAACAAATACCCAACCAAGCTTGTTCCCCCAACCTTTGCAAACTCGTTTGAACGACTTTACAAAACTCTGGGATACAAATCTAATTGGCTGGAGTGGTTTCTATACCAACAAATACCCAACCAAGCTTGTTCCCCCAACCTTTGCAAACTCGTTTGAACGACTTTACAAAACTCTGGGATACAAATCTAATTGGCTGGAGTGGTTTCTATACCAACAAATACCCAACCAAGCTTGTTCCCCCAACCTTTGCAAACTCGTTTGAACGACTTTACAAAACTCTGGGATACAAATCTAATTGGCTGGAGTGGTTTCTATACCAACAAATACCCAACCAAGCTTGTTCCCCCAACCTTTGCAAACTCGTTTGAACGACTTTACAAAACTCTGGGATACAAATCTAATTGGCTGGAGTGGTTTCTATACCAAAAAACACCCAATCATGTTTGTTCCCCCGACTTTTGCAAACTCGTTCGTACGACTTTACAAAACTTTGGGAAACAAATCTAATTGGCTGGAGTGGTTTCTATACCAACAAATACCCAACCAAGCTTGTTCCCCCAACCTTTGCAAACTCGTTTGAACGACTTTACAAAACTTTGGGAAACAAATCTAATTGGCTGGAGTGGTTTCTATACCAACAAATACCCAACCAAGCTTGTTCCCCCAACCTTTGCAAACTCGTTTGAACGACTTTACAAAACTCTGGGATACAAATCTAATTGGCTGGAGTGGTTTCTATACCAACAAATACCCAACCAAGCTTGTTCCCCCAACCTTTGCAAACTCGTTTGAACGACTTTACAAAACTCTGGGATACAAATCTAATTGGCTGGAGTGGTTTCTATACCAACAAATACCCAACCAAGCTTGTTCCCCCAACCTTTGCAAACTCGTTTGAACGACTTTACAAAACTCTGGGATACAAATCTAATTGGCTGGAGTGGTTTCTATACCAAAAAACACCCAATCATGTTTGTTCCCCCGACTTTTGCAAACTCGTTCGTACGACTTTACAAAACTTTGGGAAACAAATCTAATTGGCTGGAGTGGTTTCTATACCAACAAATACCCAACCAAGCTTGTTCCCCCAACCTTTGCAAACTCGTTTGAACGACTTTACAAAACTCTGGGATACAAATCTAATTGGCTGGAGTGGTTTCTATACCAAAAAACACCCAATCATGTTTGTTCCCCCGACTTTTGCAAACTCGTTCGTACGACTTTACAAAACTTTGGGAAACAAATATAATTGGCTGGAGTGGTTTCTATACCAACAAACACCCAATCAAGTATTATTGTTCCCCCGACTTTTGCAAAGTGTTCGAACGACTTTACAAAACTCGGGGAAACAAATCTAATTGGCTGGAGTGGTTTCTATACCAACAAACACCCAATCAAGTATTATTGTTCCCCCAACTTTTGCACACTCGTTCGAACGACTTTACAAAACTCGGGCAAACAAATCTATTTGGCTGGAGTGGTTTCTATACCAACAAACACCCAATCAAGTATTATTGTTCCCCCGACTTTTTCACACTCGTTCGAACGACTTTGAAAAACTCTGGGATACAAATCTAATTGGCTGGAGTGGTTTCCATACCAACAAACACGCAATCAAGTATTATTGTTCCCCCAACTTTTGCACACTCGTTCGAACGACTTTACAAAACTCGGGCAAACAAATCTATTTGGCTGGAGTGGTTTCTAAACCAACAAACACCCAATCAAGTATTATTGTTCCCCCAACTTTTGCACACTCGTTCGAACGACTTTACAAAACTCGGGCAAACAAATCTATTTGGCTGGAGTGGTTTCTATACCAACAAACACCCAATCAAGTATTATTGTTCCCCCGACTTTTGCACACTCGTTCGAACGACTTTACAAAACTCGGGCAAACAAATCTATTTGGCTGGAGTGGTTTCTATACCAACAAACACCCAATCAAGTATTATTGTTCCCCCGACTTTTGCACACTCGTTCGAACGACTTTACAAAACTCGGGCAAACAAATCTAATTGGCTGGAGTGGTTTCTATACCAAAAAACACCCAATCAAGTTTGTTTCTACGACTTTTGCAAACTCGTTCGAACGACTTTACAAAACTTTGGGAAACAAATCTAATTGGCTGGAGTGGTTTCTATACCAACAAACACCCAACCAAGCTTGTTCCCCCGACCCTTGCAAACTCGTTCGAACGACTTTACAAAACTCGGGGAAACAAATCTAATTGGCTGGAGTGGTTTCTATACCAACAAACACCCAATCAAGTATTATTGTTCCCCCGACCTTTGCAAACTCGTTCGAACGACTTTACAAAACTCGGGGAAACATATCTAATTGGCTGGAGTGGTTTCTATACCAACAAACACCCAATCAAGTATTATTGTTCCCCCGACTTTTGCACACTCGTTCGAACAACTTTACAAAACTCGGGCAAACAAATCTAATTGGCTGCAGTGGTTTCTATACCAACAAACACCCAACCAAGCTTGTTCACCCGACTTTTGCAAACTCGTTCGAACGACTTTACAAAACTTTGGGAAACAAATCTAATTGCTGGAGTGGTTTCTATACCAACAAACACCCAACCAAGCTTGTTCCCCCGACTTTTGCAAACTCGTTCGAACGACTTTACAAAACTCGGGGAAACAAATCTAATTGGCTGGAGTGGTTTCTATACCAAAAAACACCCAATCATGTTTGTTCCCCCGAGTTTTGCAAACTCGTTCGAACGACTTTACAAAACTTTGGGAAACAAATCTAATTGGCTGGAGTGGTTTCTATACCAAGAAACACCCAATCAAGTTTGTTTCCCCGACTTTTGCAAACTCATTCGAACGACTTTACTTTGTTGGTATAGAAACCACTCCAGCCAATTAGATTTGTTTCCGTGAATTTTGTAAAGTCATGCGAACGAGTTTGCAATATTGTGTAGTCGTAACCCTGGTGGGCTCTCCTCTGATTATCGTTGTGGTAATCGGTGACTCATTTGGCAACAGTATAGGGAACTTCTCATTATAGTCCAATTCAGTATAGAGAAATATTGTGTTACATCGCTTGACCCCAAGAGGGTCAAGAAACAAGCACAATTTTCTCAATGGATTTCTTCTAACCAGTTTGATGTTCCTTTCCAAATCCTTTATAGTCGACGCAAAATACTTGGCTTGCAGATGTTTCATTATGATTGTAAACGCCATTTCTTTATAGTCCGCTCTAATCGGTTGGAATCTTATGAAGCTATTATTTTTGAGTCGGGCATTGCAAAGCATCTTATCCCGTAGGATCATTAGGCTTGCAAGCCTATAAACATTGATATTGAAGGAACCATTTCCAGATAGAATCTTATGGTGTTCACTATCCGTCGCCGTTCCAACCATTACTGTGTATGCCGTACCTTATTTCTCTTTGTAAGGTTTATTGTCGTTCACTCCTTCTGGTTTCTTCCTTCTATGGGGACCGCTGACGATTTCCGATGGCCACTCTTTATCGGGAAGTCTGAGGAAGTCTGGTCCATAGAACCAATAGACGTGTAGCCTTGTCATAAACTCTTCCAGGAATAATCCATGGCTCGCACAGACCGCTGGGTTCAGTTCGGTAGGAACGTATCTCCATTGTCTAATCTCGGTGAACCTTCTTACTTCTTCTATCCGGTTTGCTACGAAAGTTACGAAGCGTCTCGATTCGTTTGATAGTTTGCATAGCACCACCTCCGAATCAGAATAGAAGTAATTCCAGTCGATTTTAAATTCCAACGCACTGATGACTTCTGCGTGCGCTTTGACTGCCAGTACTGCCTCTGATAACTCCATCCTGGGAACAGTCTGTGTAAATATTTGCGCGGGTCTTGTTCTAGAATATACTGTACGAGCCTAGTTTGAATAGGCTCCCCCTCCCCACCACACACAACGCAGGTACGAAACGGTTCCATAACTAGATTCGCTAGCATGATGTAACACATATATTGGATTTTCTGGGATTTCGCAGAAGTAAAAGCGAGGGATCAGTAATTATGTTAGAAGTTCTAGTTGGGAAGTCCATTTAATCCAGTCAGACAACAAAGCTGGTGGTAGTTGTTTATCCCAGTCTATTTTAATGAACTATGCAGAAAAGCCAGCAAGCTGGCTATAAGAAGACCGTCCATAGACAACATTATATTATAGTGAGTAAACACAACTTTATTACAACTTGGCAAGTAATAATAACACTTATCTGCAGTTTGTGTCTATCCAATCCATTCAATATCATTTCATTACTAGGCCCTCACTATGCACCAGCTGCTTTTTCTATCATCATCATTGAGTCTATGGCAATTTTCGTGTTATGGGGCTATTTTTCTTAATACAAAAAAGACACTTTAATAATTTTTCGAAACCTTTTTTCCACATCCAGGGGTTGAGCTACGTCGATTTCATGGACGGCCGAGCTATAGCTTCGGAGGAGTTCACCTGATATACATATAAATAAATATAAATATACACCATGTGTTCGCGCTTTCAGACCTTTAGCAGTTTAATCTGCCAATTTTAGGTGTCCTCTTGTTTATAAATCGACTTTAGCCTATAACAAGTATTTAGTGCACATAAAGTTACATTAGCCGAAGCCAGTCTATGCGCGATCATTCACCCACTGTTAAGGGAGACTGGATTCGTGTGCTTTGAAGTGATTGCGGTGCAGACCTACTGTATTATTCGATTGATCGTTAATATAATCTCTGACAAATATATTTACTTTCGGGGAAATATTAACAGTTCCTTTAGGACGTGGCGCTTTAACTATATAAACAGAGTTATGACTTATACTAAACACAACGAGATGGCCACTGAGTTTCGTAAATAGCGCATTCTTTAGGAGATGCTTTATTATCTTTCACACTACTGCACACGACTTCACACTACTTCACACTGATCTGCCGACCGTCACTGAATTTGATCATATATAAGGAAGATAGCAACTGACACATGTAGGGATTATGAAATAGCATTTAATTCACACAAAAACCACTATAATGTAAGTCGCAGTTGCTACAGGTAACCGGTCCCTCTTACCTTCAGCAATCAAGAAGATTGGGGGTTTTATGATTATTTATCGGTATTCTCCAAATATAACAACATATCCATCAATATACAACAATTAATAACAGACAGTAAACAGAAGTAAAATAATGCGGTGAAAGTAGCACAGAGTGACACGCAGTGCAGTTTGATATGCAGTTTGCAGTGTTGCTCAGTCAGTTGGTGGCCAGTGTATCCAGATAATAGATTTACGTTCTTGTAATCAAAGCCATCTAATGTTTGGCCAAAGTCTGAAACTTCCAAAATCAGAAGTACAGAAGATTTCCAAGCAGGTTCTCTGGCGCAGAAAGGTAAACAAAGACCGTAATGCATTGCGCGGTTTTACATAGGCCCTTGTCCAACATAAAGTGAAAATCGCTCTGATTGGCTGAGCAGAACAAAGAGGTTCCACGTTTACAGAAAATCAGCTGACAGATTTCGTCATCTGAGCTCCAGTCTTTTAGAGTATTATGCGCATTGCGGCAAAAATGACTTGTTATGTCCGCTAAAGCACCTACACGGTACATTGCGGAGAAAAATGACTTGTTATGTCCGCAAAAGCTTTTACACTGCTCCCAGAAAAATAGGATTTAATTCTATAAAATATATAAAATCACAGTTTCTAAAATATAAAAATACTCTAAACAGTTAGTCCTTCTTACGTGAACGGCGTTTACGAAGTTTTTTGAGGCTAGCAAGAGTCCGTTTCTCTTTGGGGCGAGCCACTTTACTAGGAGGGCTATAACTCCTGGGTGAGGGGTGCAATACAATTGCATCGGAAGGTTTAGGGTTACGGTCGGTGTATCCGCCGGTCGAGGTACCCGGTTGATCGATATCAACCTCAGTGGAGCGAGGTCGAACAACCTTCAGAGCGCATTTCAAGACAGCAGCTCTTACTGGTCCCTGACGAGTCGTCTGCACGAGAGCGGTTGGTGGACCGTGAGTAGTGAGAAATTTCCTCAGTTTGATGGTTCTTTCCAACTCGCGTTCTCTGGCTTTATTTTCATATGGTTGTCTATGAACTTCTTGTAACTCTGGATGCGAGTTTATGAATAAGTCACCGCGTGATTTATCAATGGTAGAAACTTTAAACTGTATGTAAGATCTTCCGGTTTCACCATATAATATTGAGTTAAATTGACATAATAAGGGTGGTCTTTGATCCCATAAAATGAGTTCGGTAAAGGTCTAGCGCGAAGGTTGACCTTGTGTACCATACGACAGACAAGATCCACTCGATTGTCCGGAGGTTCAACGAGTATACCATCGACACGAGTGGCCTCGATTGGCGGACTTTGTAACATAGGAGCGTCAGCGATAAGATCTCGAGATCTTAGGTTGATATCAACCGGTTGGGGTTGTACCGTTGCGAAGAGTTTGTCTCCGAAATGGGGAACCATCGAGGGATGAATGATGGTTTTGGAATAGAGATCAGTCATAAGGATTTGAGCTTCTGGTTGGGCTAAAGCTGCTTCTTCTCTCTCATCCATTTCGATGTGTTTCTCCTCGAGCTGATTTTCCTCCGCTTGTCGTTGGAAGCGTTCGTCTAAAAACTCTTGTAGAGAATAGGTTCGTCCAAGTTCGATGTCTTCCTCGAGGTTCTGGATTTCTCGATTGAACTGGGGTAAGGCCAATTCCTTTACTGCTTGGACTTGCTGCCGCAATTTACGTTTCTCCAAACAATCGTAAGTTCCTTTTCCAATCTTAACGTTTTACAATCATAGCGTCTAACGCGTTTCGTACAACGCTCTCCTCGATTTCAGTGACGGGTTGTATCGGGGGTAAACCGGGATGATTATACGGGTTGAACGGCGATATTAGATGTCCGCGTCCCAATCCGGCGAGGTATGATGGGCGAATATCTAGAGAGCCCACTACCGGAGTGCCACCGATTAATTGTTCGGGTAACACGAGATCTTTGAACAGTGAGTAAAGTTCAGGAGGATCCGTTATACTATTAGGATCAAGAGTTTGAGGTCTCACTAGGGAATGAGGAGGTCTGGCCGAGTATTCCGGAGCTCTGATCATCGGTTTAATTAAGGATCGTTTGAGTCGAGCGAGCGTAGGTGATACGTCGAACAAGTTTCGCTCGAAACTCCCGTAAGTATAGCGAGTAAAACTGTGTTTAGCACAACATCTCCGCGGATGTTTATGTCTTTCCGTTTGTTGGTTGGGTCTAGGGCATTCATCGCAATAATACCAAAGACGCACGTCTTGTAGAGGAAACGCGGGTGATCTTTCTCCAGTTTTACAATATTCCTCCATCTGTTCGAAGCTATCCGGGACAACAGGTAGAGGTCGATCGGCGGTAAGATACATCATAGTGAAATAGAGTCGTTTGAGTTCCATCATAGGGTCTTGATGTATACCTTGAGGATATCGAGTTTCTAGATTTTGTTGACTGGTTACATTGATATATGTTTCTCTCAAGAATTCCAAGTATTCGTTGAAGTCACTGCGTTTATCCGGCTCTTCAACGTCTTCTCTTTCGAGTCGGTTTCGAATAGAATTCTCGTGTTCGATTCTCGGTTTATCGTTCCGACTCCACTGGGTATGATATTTAAATAGAACCATTTCCCTTTCGGTGTCTACATCGTCCGTATCGTGTAAATCGATAGGATGACCAGTAGTTAAGAAGTCTATATACGTACCATTACGATGCATATAGCGAGCGGTGAATTTTCTATAGTCCAATTCACGCGTGAGTTGTTCCTTTGACATTGGCGGTTCGATATAACGGCCATCGTCCTCCATAGTAGTTTGACTAGCGTCGCCGCGTATTAAGCTATCAACAAACGCTTGCAATGGTAGGGTATATCGCTCCCTGATACCAAGATCATCTTCTATCAACTCAGTCATAGCTGCTATATGAGTTTATCAATATTATAATTAATTATAATTAGGCTAGCGGTCGTCGCTGCCTACCCCTCAATGCCCCCGGACAGCGCAAGATCCTCAGCGCTGATGTACTGTCGTCGCTGTGCCTCTCGCCAACATAGTAGCTACACAACGACAACAATAACCAGCGCGAGTCACTCCACTGTCCGTCCCAAGGGCTTAGATTTACTTCAGGTTCTTACTGTAGAGGTAGGGCTACTTTCACAACTGCGACTCGCTACTGTAAACACACTTTAGTAGTAACATTCACCTATAAACGCACAAATTCCACACAACTGTCACAAATTGTACACATTCGGGCCATTTGTCCGTTAGTCAAGTGCCTTCCAGAATGCCACGTTATTATTATGTATCCCTGGATACTAGCAGTGCGATATTTATTCCGTATGCTATTCAATGGGGCAAGCTTTCTATTGTTCTTTTAACTCGCTTCTAATTCTAGCGTGGTTGTTGCTATGGTGACATTATGGAAAACTAGCAGTAGAATTAGGGTAATTCTCATGCATACAGATCTGGGATGCTATTTAATAGTAATTCTTTAATTGTCAATATTCCCCTTTATACATGATGTCATGAATTTTATCGGCTATTGACTATATATTGGAGATTCTCGCACACTAATATACTTAATAGGGTGAATCTCCGCTCCCATGATCTATTAATTAATGGAATTTTGGGAATGTTATAAATTGTATAAAATGACAATTTATCAAATTCATGAGAGGATATGAATTTAAAATTTATTCCCGTAAATTTTATTATTTAATATTAAAATAGACACAATTTTATTCCAGAGCATGTCTGGGAACTAGGATCCTTAATTCTAGAACATTTGTCCTTTTAAGAGTATCGGTAAGTGCTACGATATCTTAATCGACTAGAATTTTAAAGGATCTAAATTTTAACAGATTTTGATTTATAGATTTTCTAGAGTTAACTTATAACCATTTACTCTATTATATTTGTTTTGATCGATTTTAAAATTATTTATTAAATATTTAATATTTAAGATGGGCACCGATTTATTCCAGAACATGTCTGGGGACGTTAACCACTGATTCTAGCTACTCTGTTGGTAACGAAGACGCTGAACTGACAGACTTCATTTGTTATATACTCCAAAACGAGTAAAGCTTCAGTCCAATAGACAGTTTTCTCCAGTGGATAGTCGATCTGATCTGTTACATTCCGGCCAATGGCTGTAGCGTATAGAGCCGCCTTTAACTCCGCTCGAGGAACTCGTAGCTTGTTGTTTATCAAGGCCTTAGAGGTAACCAAGGCAACTTTAATTCCATCCGGAGTTTCAACCCTCAGGTAGGCTTACAGAGCCGATTCCAGGAACTGTAGTGATGTATCGCTCTCTGCAGAAGAGGTGAGAGTCCTTGCGAGACGTCTGGTATTCCAGATTTCCAATCCTTATCACGGATTTCCACAACAAGCTTATTTGTGGCTGTTGGTTTCTGATCCAAAGCGTCGTCTCCGGAAATATGTAGTACAGACAGATCTACCATAGGTTTGAATAACTTCGATTTACTCGCCCGAGTTTTAGGTTTGACTTTCTCCGCTCCCTTGGCCTGTCTAATCTCTGTGGTAGTAAGATGAGGAGGCCATTCTTCTTCTTCTTTGTAGAGGAAGTCGGGTCCACCTAACCAGTCTGGAGTATCTACCAGTTCTTGTGGAGATGCTCCCCTGGAGGCGATGTCTGCTGGATTAATCGTTCCGGGACAATGTCTCCATTGATCCATCGTCGTGCGACTAAGTATAATGGCTACTCTGTTGGTAACGAAGATGCTGAACTGACAGACTTCATTGGTTATATACTCCAACACGAGTAAAGCGTCGGTCCAATAGACAGTTTTCTCCAGTGGATAGTCGATCTGTTCTGTTACATTCCGGCCGATGGCTGTAGCGTATAGAGCCGCCTTTAACTCCGCTCGAGGAACTTTCAACTTATTGTTTATCAATGCCTTAGAGGTAACCAAGGCGACTTTGATTCCGTCCGGAGTTTCCACCCTTAGGTAGGCTACTATACCTATTCCCATATCAATCAATATAACTGGGCTAATAAATCCCAATGGATCGAAAGAAGTGCTCAGGATACTTAGACAAATCCGTTTAGTTCGAACTGGATTATCTCGCTGTTTTAGCTGGAAAAACAGGATATCTCTCTCTGTGTCCCATTTCAAACCAAGCATCTTGGTTTCCGGAAGATCGTCCTTGATAAGGTCCAGATCTTTAACACCTCGGTCTTCTACCGGGATTGATTCCAGAAACTCACGGGAGTTACTAGTGAATTTGGTTAGTCGAAATCCACCGCGTTTCAAGCACTCTACCGTTCCTTTGGCAACATCAATGGCTTCTTCCACCGATGGGAGGGACTTTAAATTGTCGTCCATGTATATATCCCGTTTGATGTTGTCGATAACCACTTTAGAGAAGGCGTCTCGGTTGTCATCAGCAGTGGTACGCACTACTGAACAAGCTTTCGAGGGGCTCGAGATGATCCCGAAAGCCTGGATGGTCATCCAGTACTCCACCGGTTTTTGGTTGAGGTCTTCTTCAGGCCACCACATAAATCGTAGGCTGTCTCGATAACTATCCAGCGCCTTAACTTGTAAGAACATGCCTTCTATATCCGAAGCGAAAGCGATAGAATATTGCCGTAATCTTAAGAGTATTCCCAATAAGGATTGGAGTAAGTTGGGTCCCGGCAACAATTCGGAGTTCAGGGATTGGCCCATGTAAAGGGCGGAGCTGTCGAACACTACCCGGACTTCATTGGGTTTACCAGGTTTGGGAACGTAATGATGTGTTAGATAATACGTTCTCTCAGTTATGGGTGTTTCTTCCGGTACTCGCTCCGCATATCCCTTATCGATGAATTTCTTCAGCTGAGTTTTGTACATTTCCCTAGCTGAAACATTGGCCGTAAGACGCCGATGTAGTTGCGCGATTCTCTTCTCCGCTAAAGGTCGGTTATTTATAAAGTTGGGTTCTCTTCGTCGGAACGGAAGACCAATCTCATATCGACCTTGATCTTTAATAAAACGGGTAGTCGTTTCCTGAATCTGCTTGGCTCTCTCCTCCTCGACGGACAGGGCCTTGTCGTAGGAATTAGGCTCTACGGCTTCTTGAGTAAAGAATCGTACGGCGTGTTCATCGCGAATCTTATTGTTGTATCGATCTATCACCTCATTTAGTTCGTCGTTGTAGTTGAATTGTCCGCCATGATTGATGAGATGGCACAGGTTCACTTGGTTTCGCCAAGTTTCATTTTCAGTGAGGAGGTCGATTGTATTTTCCTCGTCGAATAATTGGTTAATATCGTCATTATCTGAGGAGTATGGTGTTCCCTCAGTTGTGGTCTCTCCCTCACTGATTTCTTCTTCCCATTCACTCACCTGATGTACTTGGTCGTTAGGTAATCTTTCCATGAGTGTTCTACGGGAAGGTCCAGTGAAGTACCAACCTACTCTCGTTCTTCCCGCATATGTTTGTAATGGTTGCGGTCGAGCAGGCCGTTTTTCTAATGTCTCAAGCACCTAATGCGCATTTTGGCCGATCAATATCTGCACCCCTGGGTAGTCGGTGTTGAATCTAGGGATATCATGCTGCTGGGTAAAATGGTCTTCATCCCAGTTGTATGGTTCTACTTGGCTAGTAGCAAAGTTCTTTATCGCCACCATTTTTACTGACCTTATGCTATGTTCTCCTAGTTCATCCTGGGGAGTGGACAACGCACCTACATAGTAGTCTGTAGCTACTGTGGATTTCCAAACCTGCATAATTCCTGAAAGGTTCAACTTAGTGCGGAACTTGGGTTGTCCAGCAAAGATGTCTTCGGCTAGTTCTTTGTCGATGAATGTTCCTGTGCTGCCGGAGTCCAGGAGGGCGTTTACTATAAAACTCTTACCTGGCCCATGGACTCTCAGCTGAACTACTGGGAATTCCCGAATTCCGACGTTGGAAGTTGGTGCTTTCCAAGATGGTTGTCGGTCCGGAATAGTCGATTGGACTTCATTATCGGTTTCAGTCTCATACGTAAGCGCTCGATACACCGCGGTGTTTATCATATAACAGGATTCGTTTTCGTCGGAGAATTCGTCTGTGTAGAATCCTTCCATCTCAGAGCTGTGGTCAGTGTCGTTCACATCACTGTTTTGGACATGTAGTTCGAGCTCACTTACCTGACTCGTGCGGGTTCTGTCAAATTCTGTGTGCAGCAAGATATGATGTTTCGCGCCGCACTTAGCACACATAGCATCTGAGTAACAGGTCCGCCGTTGGTGTCCTCGTCTGAGGCAATTATAACACAACCGCTTATCCCACATGACATCACGTCTATCCTTAAGGGATTTCTTCAAGAATTCATCACATCCACTCAAGCGATGTGGCCGTCGCACAATACACATTTGCGCTTGATGTTACTTACTTTAACCTGTGCTGTGTGGTGCACACTTGTTCTTTCCTCGGGCTTTCTTCCATGAATTCTCTTAAGAGACGTAGGAGGAGTTGTTGTTACCTGTTCTCTCCTGTCACTGGTTCGAGACTTAGATTTACTTACGTCTTTCCGAGTTTTGTTGACATAATAAGATCTTTCAGTGTCTTTCCCGCTGTTCTCCTCGTGGGAGGTCTGGCTTTCGCCATCGTCTGTATAACACACTGGTGTTACCTTTCTCCTAGAAACGGGTTTTTCACTTACCTTACTTTCAGGAGTCTTCTCTCTAGACTGTTTTAGGAGTTGTAATCTTACCTCTCTGTTTAAGAATGACAGAAGGTCCGTCATGGTTGGATCTCTATGTTGTTGGTCCATCAAATAGAGAACCTTTTTGTCCCAGCGAGTACCTACTCCACCCTTTGGCAAAGTTGATGCTAAGGCTCCTACAACCATAGAATTCTGGTATTCATGAGACTTACAGAACCAGTCTAACTGTCTACAGATCTCCTGAATCTCGTCGGAAAACTCTATAATCCCGCTGCTAAGGAACTTTCGGGGCGCCATTAATTTCGCATACAAATACCTAGCTATGTTAGTCCTATTACCATACCTGATGTTTAGTGTATCCCAAACTTGTCTTAATCCATCTGGATGTCCAATAAACTTTAACGCCATTAACTTGGGAGGTCCTTCCAGGCACTCGATGAGGAATCTAAGTTTCTCTCCGTTAGATAGTACAGAGTTCTGTATGTTATCTTTATAATATTCATTAAAAGGTAACCATTTCATCTCATCTCCATTGAACTTGACGACCTCTCCCACCTTTACCGCTTGACGGGCTTCGGTTCTAGCCATTTGACGCGTAAAACTTTCTTGGGCCATCGTATTATTTAATATCGAGTTATCGGTATATAAATTTCTCGGATTATGATCAGGTCTATATGGAATATCATTATCAACAGGTTTATAGTTACCCTTAATAGGGTTTATTATAGGAGTTTCTACTTCACTAGCGGTATAGATGCGTGTAGGCTCCACACCTTGCGCATGAAATACTTCAGACCTAACAGGTTGACACATTGTTACAGGGGGTGGTGGTATACCCCTTTGTATATTTACCAATTTATCGCGTTCTAACGCGATACTCTGCTGCATTTCTTGCAACTCCAACCTACCCTCTCTTACTGTTCCCTTTAACTGCTGAACAGTCCCTTCCAACTCTTGGACCTGTTGGGAGGAACGTACATGATGTTCCTCCATCTGTCCGAGCAGGAGGTCCATCCCCCGCCGTCGCTCATCCACCCACTCTACTGCCAAAGCGGGAGCCGCCAACATAGTAGCGGGTAGATGAGGGACGACGGGCGACAAATCGTTGATGTCTTGCTCGGCATCCAGGACCGGGATTGATTTAGGGAATGTTCTACTGGTCACAGTCACAGGTAGTTTAGTACTGTGCAAAGGGAATTTAGAGTTAAGTTCTGGAAGTACAGGGGTCTCTATCACAGAGGGGGTGGCTTCGATAACAGGCCTAATTATTTTAGGCTCGTCTATTATAGTAGGGAGTCTTTCTACTCTAATAATTTGGTCTGAAGGCTCAGGATTACTTAGATCTACACTAGCTAGTTGCCTTCTCACGGCTGGAGGCAAATCAGGCAATTTCTGCCGGTGCAGCGCCCTTCTATGTCCGCTGGAACGAGATTCATTTCCTCTACCTTCAGGATCTGTTGTATCGCCATCATCAGAGGATGTAAATCCCTGTCTCTTGGGAGTAGATCGACTTATCATCTGCATCTGCGTAGCTGTTCTCTGTTTATTTAAGTAGTCTTGCTTCACTTGAAGATTTTCCAACTCTAGTTGGGCTGTCTCTTCAGATGCCCTCCATTCTGCTTCTGCCACTGCCTCTGCCGCCTTTCTTTCAACTTCTGCAGCTGCCGCTGTCGCTTTTCTTTCCGCTTCTGCCGCTTTTCTTTCCGCTTCT
The DNA here is from genome assembly GCA_032718475.1 of Nemertoderma westbladi. Classification (NCBI taxonomy): domain Eukaryota; kingdom Metazoa; phylum Xenacoelomorpha; order Nemertodermatida; family Nemertodermatidae; genus Nemertoderma; species Nemertoderma westbladi. Next base: position 59,215 of record JAUCBJ010005520.1, read on the forward strand.
GCAGCTGCCGCTGTCACTTTTCTTTCCGCTTCTCCCGCTTTTCTTTCCACTTCTGCAGCTGCCGCTGTCGCTTTTCTTTCCGCTTCTGCCGCTTTTCTTTCCGCTTCTACCGCCGCCGCTGCCGCTTTTCTTTCAGCTTCTGCCGCTGCTGATGCTGATGCCGCTGCCTTTCTGTCTTCTATCTGCTTTTTCTTTAGCTGCTCTTCTTGGACCCTAGCGATGAGGATGCTTTCATCAAATTTAGCCTGCTCCGCGGCTAACATTTCCGCATCTAATGAGTCTAACACAAATTTGGCTCCCTCACTATTAGGGTGAAGTCCAGCTAGCCGTCTCCTTAACTGTTTGTCACCTATAAATCGTTGATAGTCCGACAGATAGATGTCAATAGCGTCCTTCTTCTGAGGTTTCTCTGATGTAACTTCGCTTTCCACCTGAGAAAAGGTAGCGTCTGTTGATTCTCCGTGGGTCGCGCACTCAGTTAGCTGAATTGTCCATTGTGTCGTTCCTTGGACTTTAAGACTCACCCGTTGGAACCAAGTCTTTACGGCAACTTGCAACTACGTGTCTTGGCTTCTCTTCGAGGCTTCCTCAAAGGCGGAAAGGATTAGTCTGATCCGTAAGATTCATTCTCGAACTTGAGAAAGCAGCTCTCCCTGCTCTTGAGGTCCTTGTCTTTGTTGGAATAGGTGTTCTTCTAGTCGCTCCAAAGAACTGAAGAATCCCTGGACATATCCTGCTGCCGACCTCTTCCACACAGCTGGATCTCGAGTGTCCCTTACTACTCCCATCCTGTGTAAGTCCTCCCAGGCAGCTTCCGATAAGTTAAACGGGAGTCCGGGTCCGGGGAAGTTCCATTGCGTCTCAACAATAGACTTCAGTTCCTCCATTATGTATCCCGCATAACTGTCCTTGGTCGATCGCTTACTTCTTGCCCATTCGATTTGATGTTCTTCCACAGCGATCAATACTCTAGTGAGTACGGCCCCAGGAAGAATTAGAAGTGGATCGGTATAAACTGCTTCTACCATCCTTGCTCCGATTTCGGGTGTTAACTCTACAGTATCTGAACTACTGGAGCTATCGGGCTGTTGAGAAATAAGTCCTTGGTTTGGGTGTTGCTGCTGTTTAACAGCTGCCTCTTGGTCCCGCTTGACTTGAGCCCTAGTGCCTATGATAGACCTACGGTGCTTTACTAGCCTAGGGTCTGATACTACTACTGTAGGGATGACCTTTCTTACAGTAGGAGGGGACTTGGACTTCGGTCTCAGATGTTCTGCACTCCTATCTGAGTCGCAGACTGTTCTTTCTAGGAGACTATCTGACAGTGTTTGCTTTGTGTTAGCCATGATTTATATTGCAGTTGAATGCCTACTACTATAACGACAGTTAAAGTAAGTCTAGTAATTCAGTATCAACTGTAAGCCTAGTAATTAATTACCGATACCGTTATTCAGTGTAACGTGATATATATAATATATTAAAATACCGGTATACTTATAATATATATATAAGTATTATTACAGACTAGGATTAGTCACAGAATACCGGTATAAAATTTCAGCCTAAATTTATATAAATATATATATTAAGCCTACTGTGAATACCGGTAATGTCAATTATTTTATAAAAACTGAATTTCTGAATTTTAGGGTTACTTCCCTTTACTTATTACTGTTATTAAGTAGTAGTCCAACTGATATTAAGACCTAATTGATGTATAACAGGCCTACTATTTTATAAATCGGTCTGAGTTGATTTATAATATTTTATGTACCCGTACAAGGGATTTGACAATATTTGAAATAAATGTTATTATTTCTGGGTAAGGAGTCACTACACAGAAGCTGAATGCTCTCAGTGGAGTGCTACTTGTTGGACACTAAAACGAATAATGCTACTTTACTAAGTTACTTATCACTACAAATTACATACAATTACTATGTGAGATTATAATCTCTAAATAAACACCAAAAGTTATACGTACAAATTTTAGGGTAATTTTACAAGAAATCTACAAACCAGCCTAACAAGGAGTTAGAATTTCTGGTTATTACAAACGATAGGATACTACGGTATTTGAAAACAATAAAGCAGTAGTAAGTAAATTGTGTTGTCCAGATAAGAAAATACCACCGTCTGACGACTTATAGTCTTAAACTATAAGTACTACGTTATGTACCCGGAGTGTCCTTACCTAGAAGTTAATTACCGTAGCCAACCAGAGCTAACGTGCCTATTAACCACTTTACAACACAAATATATTGCCTACACACTAATTACTTTCGGAAAGCACTGTACGCTAAACCCTAAATTAGGTACAAGTACTTATACAACAAATAACCAGCAGTTAAATATACTTGTACAGCTAAAAGAACCACGGTTTCTGCTGAAGTGACCAGAGCATAAAATCACCAGTCTTTACCTTCCCCAAGCAGCCCTGATGTAGTACCGGGGTTAATTTAACTATAACGGTATGTATAACAAGCACAATTACTGTAGGAATAAACTTGGGGTTATGTAGGTTGTGAATACTCGCATAGACTCTGAATAATAAATATTACGCTACCCGTACAGACTATACAAACAAATACAGACCAAATGCTGGCAGCCTACTGGCAAGCCTAAATAAACTACAGTATATGCAGACTCCGAAATGGTTAGTTAGTATGCGTTCTAACCGAGTAGTACGACTTATTCTTTCGGGGGGGATTTACCTTACAACACTGGATGCCCCCACCTTCCTAACTAGTACTTTATCGGACATACACTCTACATACACTGCAATCTCTTCAGACCTAACAACAGCCAGACAACAATCCAGCCTACAAATTATTTGTACAATTCGAGCAGGCTTACACGCCTTCTGCTCAATATTACCCTTACAGATAAATAAAACTGACAGAAACAGGTAAACCATACAAAGGAATAAGGGGTGATCAATCCCTAATCCACTAACAGCCTACAATATACAATATGTCACAATCGAAATAATACTGGTACCGATAAGTACCGGTTCGGGTGGTTGGGCAGTTAGGCCTACAGGTTACCGTCCGACCGGTACATTCGAATTTATTGCCTACGTGCAATCAAGAAACAAAAATCTATTATTGTTCGCGCTTTCAGACCTTTAGCAGTTTAACCTACCAATTTTAGGTGTCCTCTTGTTTATATATCGACTTTAGCCTATAACAAGTATTTAGTGCACATAAAGTTACATTAGCCAAAGCCAGTCTATGCGCGATCATTGACCCACTGTTAAGGGAGACTGGATTCGTGTGCTTTGAAGTGATTGCGGTGCAGACCTACTGTATTATTCGATTGATCGTTACTATATAATCTCTGACAAATATATTTACTTTCGGGGAAATATTAACAGTTCCTTTAGGACGTGGCGCTTTAAGTATATAAACAGAGTTATGACTTATACTAAACACAACGAGATGGCCACTGAGTTTCGTAAATAGCGCATTCTTTAGGAGATGCTTTATTATCTTTCACACTACTGCACACGACTTCACACTACTTCACACTGATCTGCCGACCGTCACTGAATTTGATCATATATAAGGAAGATAGCAACTGACACATGTAGGGATTATGAAATAGCATTTAATTCACACAAAAACCACTATAATGTAAGTCGCAGTTGCTACAGGTAACCGGTCCCTCTTACCTTCAGCAATCTAGAAGATTGGGGGTTTTATGATTATTTATCGGTATTCTCCAAATATAACAACATATCCATCAATATACAACAATTAATAACAGACAGTAAACAGAAGTAAAATAATGCGGTGAAAGTAGCACAGAGTGACACGCAGTGCAGTTTGATATGCAGTTTGCAGTGTTGCTCAGTCAGTTGGTGGTCAATGTATCCAGATAATAGATTTACGTTCTTGTAATCAAAGCCATCTAATGTTTGGCCAAAGTCTGAAACTTCTACAGAAGCACAGAAGAATTCTAAGCCGGTGTTCTGAGGCTCAGAAAAGGTAAACAAAGACCGCAATGCATTGCGCGGTTTTACATAGGCCCTTGTCCAACATAAAATGAAAATCGCTCTGATTGGCTAAGCAGAACAAAGAGAGGTTCCACGTTTACAGTAAATCAGCTGACAGATTTCGTCATCTGAGTTCCAGTCTTTTAGAGTATTAGGCGCATTGCGGCAAAATATGACTTGTTATGTCCGCTAAAGCACCTACACGGTACATTGCAGAGAAAATGACTTGTTATGTCCGCTAAAGCACCTACACGGTATATTGTGGAGAAAAATGACTTGTTATGTCCGCAAAAGCTTTTACACCATGTCCCGTAATACAGTGTCATTTTCTGATGACACGGACCCCCCCCCCCCCAGATTTTTCTACAAATCTTAATTATATTGCTTGAAATTTGAAACACAACTAGTTCCACTCACCGTCGATGACCCCATGAAGCCGGAATTTTCGATTTTGCCTTTAAATTTATTTTATAAGAGCTTTAAAAAAGTGTCTTTTGCGAAATCGCACCCTCCGTATCGTGGACATTCTTCAATTTAGTGGAAATTTTTTCATATCATTAGAAAGATCATTAAATAAATATAGATAGATAATACTTTTACAGTTATAAGTCCTAACGGTTTTATAATAATTACTACATGCCGCCTTACCATAGTTTAGCTCACAGTTAAAGCAATAAATGAGCTTCAGAGTTATATATTAATAGTAATTCATCTAACAATTGGAGTTCAGATCAAACATCTCGCTTCTATAACACATTATAAATGGGTCTTTCGCACAGCCCGAGACGCGGTTAACCAGAGTAAGATTGTATTAATAGTATTCTATAGAAATTTTAAATATCCCGCAATAAAGAACGGTGTCGTCTCATTGTTTTCATCAGTGTCAAAGTTTGGCTAAATTTTCCGTTTCAAAGAGTGGACAGCAAAGTGAATGTTTTGTCAAACTGAATGGTCATGTGTATTAAATAAACCAATAACAAAATATAGATGGAACTTTATGGAAACATCGTACGTTCATGTAAGTTGTATTAAATTAAATTACTGTGGAACGAATCACGATTAGTGAGCGAAGCTACTAGTGCACAATTACAATTAGTATTAGGGCAAAATATCATGTCCGTCTGTCTGTAAGGGAGAATTCAATCGTTAATAACTTTTGAAGCCTTTATTGAATTTCAACCAAATTTTGTATGGACCTACTAGAAGAAAGTTCCAATATTTTGAAAATTTTCGTGGGGCCCTTCGCGCTGCACGAGTCGAGTACTCTGGTTAACAGCTTTTCAGGCATTCGCGCTGCACGAGTCGAATGAAATATGAATGAATGTGTTTTGTTTATAATATTTATATACAGAAACAACTATGATTCTTTAATTAAAACTGTTGTATTCCATTCCCGTAATTTGGTAAATTCATGAAATTTAATTTATTCAATTTAGACGAAGTAGTAGAATATATGATTCGTATTTGGCATGATTGAGCTAGGTATCCAAGCCACAAGCATAAATATTATTATTGATCGATTCTATAAAAAATGCGTCAGTTTGGGTCCACCATATATCTATCTGCTTCATACTTCATACCTGTGATTCATTCATACATCGATGAGAAACTATGTTATGCACAGCTGCCATTGCCAGCCCCCATTGCAAGATTGTTATTCTTGTTCTTCACGGTATGGATTAGGACAATAATGGAATCAATATTGAACCAAGGCAAATTGATCCACTGGTTTATATAGCAAAACTAATGACAATCAATACCAACCAGTTTTATGGGGGTGGAGATTTTAGAATGGGACAGAAGGGGGAGGGGGGGTGTGGTAAACAAAATATGGCATATAAAGTTTTTGAAAATGTTAATTTAAAAACTAAGAGTTCCAAATGAGATAGACAGCTGCAACCCATTAAGAAATATATATAACCTGAAATGTGAGTCCTGAAATTTGTGTATGTTTATTTCAGTAAAGGCTACAGACCGGACCCATTGCTCAATTTACCGAACCCATTGACCGGACCCATTGCCATTTAAATGAGCAGGTTAGTAAAGGAGAAGATTGCAGAGGCGTGTTGGGGGAACCAAAACAATAAACGAAAGTTAACACATGTTACATGATTATGGGTCCGGTCACAAAGTCAGATAGGGGGGGGGGGGGGGGGGGGGGGGGGGGAAACTGGACGCAATAAAAATTCATCGCTTTCCAGGGGAAATTGGACGCAAATAACAGATGATTATTCTCCAAAATAAAACTGTAACCTGTTCTATTGTGTTTAGTTTATTGTTTTGGTTAAAATAACGTGCCACTGCAACCTGTTCCTTTCCCTAAATTTAGAATTTAACATTGAGGCGGGATATTAATTCGCCAAGGCGGGTTTTGCGTCCAGTCCCCCCCCCCCCCCCCCCCCCCCACTTGTCTCCAAAAAGTTGAGGTAATAAGGGTCCGGTCAATGGTTCAGGGTCAGTGTCTCTTCCGTCTCTGCAATATTTAATAAAAAGTTTATATTGGATATTGTTAATTTTCTGCAATCTACTGTAGAATATTTTCTAATAAAAGGACTGGTTCATATAAAAAAAAACGCACGGAAATTATTAAAGATATATATAACTGAGCTTCTGTATCATAAAAATACAATGCTTCCTGTTTGGTCCGGTCCTCAAGAGGGCTCTACGGTTCACACTCCGATCAGCCCTATACTTCAAGACGCTCGTAGATGAAATTATTCTAGAATTCGATTGAGAACTCATAGAAGACGAACTGAACCAACTTAAATTGTCAGTGAACGGCATCTGTAACGAGCTATACAAATCAAACTCTATACAATTCACCATGGAACATTCCTATTCTAGCCTTAACTACTTTCACCTTACAATATACCGCTACAATGCCGAACGCACGCAGCTCTGCAGAAAGCCCACCTCCAACACGTTACCGATACTTTTTTCCAGTTTCCTCCATAAAACCACCAGTTTTAGCTGTTGTTAAATCCACCGCAGGTTATCTAACTCTATTATTATTTATTCTTCGTCGCCTGACATAGTTATCTAGTTATTCAGGAAACGACATCCCGACTTCAGTGTGTTCATAACGTATAAAATAACAGGAAAATCACTAGAAAAAAACTGGTAAAATTGATTGGTCGGTAACGGTGATGGTTGATATAACTAACTAGTAACATTTAAGTATATTAATATACGAAAAGGCGTTATAAGAGCTCCAGATTTTTTCTAAGTTATTTCCCGTTGTTTTATAATTATCGAAAACTGTTTACGTTGAGGGGAGGGGAGGGATACCACTTAAACTTCCTCCAGTAAGATAAGCACTTACCGACCGACCGCACGTTCATCAACTCCCACAATGCAACCTAATCTAATTCCCCATAACCCCATACTTTACCGCACCAATGTTTAACACCATCGCCCGTCACCAACGCCATTTAAAAGTATAGGACTAACCGTTAAACCTGTCCCTCGCAATCTCCCCAACCTCGGCCAAGAGATCCACATACCTGTTGGTAACCACCCATCATGCCGAACACCCCGCTACCTTGCTACCCGTTGCCTTACCATCCGTAATAACAGAAGAACCCCATGGGGTGAAGCAATACACGGTCATTTTAATTATAAATCTTACAACCATACCTATATAATTTCCTGTAATAACACCATCTCGAGTACTACATTGGAAAAACAGAACAGTTTCTACACGAGAGACTCAACAAACACAGCCATGTACTAAGGGGGCGCAAAAATTTAATGAAATAAATAATGTTTGAGTTTTTGCACTCAAACTTGAAATTTTATTGAATTCATTCAATTTAATTAAGGGGGGGGGGGGGGGGGGGGGGTGGTTATCTTGCAATCACCGGATGGGAGATTGAACTCGGTACCTAGAGATTCCAAGTTGGACGCTCCACGCTCTACCAACTTCGCCATCTAAAAAGTAAAGTAAAGTAAAGTAAAGTAAATTTTCTTCGGCCACTAGGCCTTGGTTTACGCACAAAGTCTGACGACTTATTTCCAGTGCGGTCCCCCCTGAACTTTACTCCCCAGAGGAAACTACAGTACTCATTTAGCTACAACTTAAGGATGCAAGGCAGAGATGCGCCCTGGCTGGTCCCTTTAAAGCATTCATACCGAAACGAAAACTGCCCTGGTCCATGTGAGGATCGAACCCACGACCTACAGGAGATGTGAATTCAATACAACCACTACACCAAGGTGGAACCTTGCTGCCATCGCGCAGTATGAAGTCTTAAAACCCAAACCCAACTGGAAATTAAGAACAACAGCAACGGAGTGAATACTAGAGGTCTCGCTACGTGGGCCTAAAAACATTCACCCGAGGCCTTGTCTAAATAAAGCTGGTAAAGAATCCGCAATGTACGAGATCCATAGCATTCTCAATCCTCCGGCCATCACAATAAACTTCTAACTTTGGAGAAGCTGCAATTCGCTGGTGGGATCCAATAAGAATAGAGAAAGTTTTGTCAAGAAAGTTATTGGAGTTATTTTGGATGCACCAGTAGAGAACACGGCAACGCAACGCTTACTTCACTCACTTATAAAATACTTTTGATTTGCTAATCTCCAACCAAAATATTTATTTGTCAAAACATCTCTTCAGGTTTTGGTTCTCCTCCCACCAACCTTAATTGGCAAAGGTGTCAAATTATGTGTGAGTTTTAACCTTAGAAGGAATGTAATTCTCAAATTATATAGATTATGTTAGAAAGTTTAATTTGCATTCTGCTATGCTCATTGTATGATTTTATATAGAGTAATAATTAATTTTATAGTTATAACATATTTATGTGTAGAAAAACTGGTTTTATATTATAGTTTTAGGGTCATATTGTATGCTACATTTTGCTTTATGATATCGAATGGGAATATCATTTAGGCTTGTTAGGCCAATGAATGTTTGTTCACTCACTACCTTGAGTGATCTTCCACAGTAAACCCTTCCTCCCTATTTCCTAAAGGAATGCCTATTCGGGTAAATCCTTTCGACCTACGCGTAGCTAAGCGTAGCTACGCGTAGTTTGTAACTTCAATTCCTGTTATTTACCGGTAGGGCCAGACTTATTGCCTTTTTAACAACTACGCGTAGGTGTTTTAAAACTACGCGTAGTTATTTTGGAACTACGCGTACGTATTTTGAAACTACGCGTAGGTGCTACGCGTAGCAGTCCTGATAACAATGGTTTTTTCATTTCAGGTCCGGTAGGGTTGAGTTGTTTGGCAAGTATCGGTATATGTCAGGTATCTGATTATCAGACAAATGGAATAACAGAATCGGAAGCTCATATCTCTACATACAGCACTGGTAATAAATAATATTCGGCTCTTTCTCCTAACGTCTCCAACTTACTAAAGTATGGGGTTACGCTAACTGACAATCACAAAATATCTGTATTTAATACAGCAGCGTTAGCTAACGATCTAATTAATTTGTTTTCCAGAATTTGTAACCATAATTTTAGTTACATTAATACTGTAGTTTACATAAAATTAGCCTTGTCTTCTGTATTAATTGGGTCTAATTCATGATTCAAACAAGTTAGCATAAATTAGAAACAGTGAGTGAGTCAGTACCTAACAGCATCCAGCATTTAGCGCCAGTCAGTACCTAACAGCATTAGCATAATAAAAACAGACTACCTAAAGGCCCGTTCACATCCAATGGAACGGAACACCGTGCAGTGTACCGCAGGGCCAGCTGTACACTGCTGACTGTGAACGACCTAACAGGTAGTTGTGCGCTAAACCGCGCGGTTTACCGCAGCCCATTTATACAATGTTAAAACAATTAATGTTATATTTTCCTGTTGAATTCACAGTCGACAGATAGACAATCAGTTACCGCAACGGTACCGTTGGGTGTGAACGGGCTCCGGGTAGTGTACCACTGGCTTACCGCTTCAATACCGCCAGACTACTTTACCGCTCACGCACTGTTGGATGTGAACGGGGCTTAAGGATTAAGGGGGGGGGGGGGGGGGTGTTGCGCATTTTCTGACCAAAAAGTCGAATTTTTGAAACATATCCTATCTGATGCAGAATTTCATGCTGAATCCAAATATGGAAACCGTTTTCCCATATCTTGCTTAGTTTTCGAGATATCTGGGATAGAAGATACTGGCTCCAATATATTTATTATATTATTATATTTATTATATATCATTTCTGCAAATTTCTGTGCACAGTGGTGCTAATTGGATGTCTCCACGAGAAAGAGCACAAAATCTTAATTGAGAAGGTATTTTTTTATGATTATTAGACCTACTGATCAGTTTATAAGACAACTTCAAGTCTCCGGAATGAAGACGGGACTCGAATAAGCGACTCTGCGGTCTTTGCGGGATTACACGGAATAGACTTATCGGTCATCGGAGATCTTCAAAATGTATAATCTCCAGTTCTAGTGGTCGTACGAAGTTCGTTTTAGTTCGTACGAAGTTCGAAAGCTCTTTTCTTAGAGAACAAAGTTACCATTTGATTTAAGACAAAATGGTTGGAAAGCAACATAACATGAATTAGGGTAAAATTTTTGGTAACTTTTGTCTCTGAGAAAAGAGCTTTCGAATGAGCCCTAAACGAACTCCGTACGACCCTTATACATTTTGAAGATCTCCGATGACCGATAAGTCTATTCTGTGTAATCCCGCAAAGACCGCAGAATCGCATATTCGAGTCCCATCTTCATTCCGGAGACTTGAAGTTGTCTTATAAACGGATCAGTAAGTCCAATAATCATAAAACAATACCTTCTCAATTAAAATTTTGTGCTCTTTCTCGTGGAGACACCCAATTAGCACCACTGAGCACAGAAACTTGCAGAAATTGAATGCAAACCCCAAACTTCATCTCCTTTACCGATATCGCGATATATCGGAGCCAGTATCTTCTATCCCAGATATCTCGAAAACTAAGCAAGATATGGGAAAAGGGTTTCCATATTTGGATCCAGCATGAAATTCTGCATCAGATAGGATATGTTTCAAAAATTCGACTTTTTGGTCAGAAAATGCGCTACCCCCCCTTAAATGGATCCGAAACAGCTGAAGGAGGCACAGAACCCTAATTGCTTCCCCTTCGCTTCATTGGGATAACTGGTAACCCCGATTCCACTTCCACAGGGCCCCCCCTCACCTAACTTCCGCGCTTGCCATGAGTGCAAGTTACATTCTAGATCCCCATTGCTGCTCTGTTTTTCTCCTGCCCGGTCGTGCGCCTCGTGCCTCCCTTAGCCTAGCATTCTAGCAGACATGATTAGGCAGTTAGAAGTTGTATGCAATTAAGCATTCAATCGAGAAGAAAACAATTATCAAATAAAAAATACGACATAATTAACCAATCAGTGTAATTATTATAGCAAGATTCTGACATTTGTAGGTTCAGAAAGCAAGAAGAATATACTAAGTTCCGGTACAATTAATAGAAAATTAAAGATGGTGGACAAAACACAACGATGTAAATCTACTACTACTAGGATCGGCATGGTGCATTGAAGCTGCATTTTCAAGAATGCTGTGCATGCTTGTCGACAAAATTGCGCCGCCACAAAGCAGAGGCGGCTTTGTTCTAGTGTCAAGCTTGGAGGAACCAATGAGACACCTCCAATGTTATATAGTTTCTGATTGGAGATGTGTGCATTGTACTTGACACAGTGAACCCGGCGTAGCATTCTTGTGAATGTGCCATCCAGAGATTTGGTGTCCTCAGCAGTTAGAGCCCAGCATGGACTCCCATAGTGGAGTACTGGAACTACTGCTGCTCTAAATAATCGGACCTTAAGTTTCCCATTAATCCTACGTGACTTCCAAATCCTGGAAAGCCTATTCAAGGCTGCCTGCCCATGCCTTTTCCTTACATATTCAAAGGGCCTCAACTGATTTCCGGATCCATGATCCCAGGTAACATAAGTCATCCACATGCTCAAGCATACCATCCTTTGAGCTTATGCTCATCTGATCAGAGAATTGCTGAGGACTTTCAAAGTTAACTGTCAAAATTTTGGTCTTTTTGAAGTTATTAAAAAGACAAACACTGGAAGCAGCCTGTTCTAATGAGCAGAGGAGCCGTTGGGCTTCCTCTAGTGATTCTGAGAGTACTCCTCTAAGTCATCAGCAAAGTCTAGATCAGTTAGGTGCTTGGCAGGATTTCCTCTATTTCTGGAGCCAGTAGGTGGAGTTACCATCAATCACCCCATCATCATTATGATGATCAAGGACATGCGTAGAACATAGTCAACCACAATTCTGAACAAGAATGGCTCAAGTATCTCTTGTCACCCTGGAGGACTCCCCATAATACTTCAAATGGTTCTGTGTCACCATCAACAGTAGACACACATGTTGCCGAACCATCGTATACTGATCTGATTGTTGCAATAATTTCATCAGGAATCCCATATAATGAAAGTATGGTGAACATACGTGTGAGAGAGACTGAATCAAAGGCATTGAAGAAGTCAACAAAGATAACAGCTAGATGCCTGTCTTTCTTTTTTGATAACTCTTCAATTATCCTTCTAAGTGCCAAAATGGTCCCTTGACCTTTACGGAACCCATTCTGATGTCCACGGAGCAGTCTCTCAATGGGATCCCTGATGCGGTTTAATAGAATTCTATTGTATAGCTTTGCAGCAATCGAGATCAATGAGATTCCCCAAAAAGAACCTCAGAGTGTTAGGTTGCCCTTCTTGGGAACTGGCACCAACCTCTTGTTGTTCTGTACATGTCTACTATGATGTGATAGATGAGCTTTAAACACACTGAAAGGAGATATTGCCAATGGGAATATCTGGGAGTACAGACTCAGACACTTACTTCTATAAAGTAATCAGGCAAATACACTGTCATTATTGAGGAGCTTTTCAAAGTGGGCCTTCCAACCATTGAGGCGATTGGCTGTTGATTCTGCTTTAACCTTGGTGGTTGGTTGGCTTTCCACCCAGTAAGCAAGTTAATCGATTTCCATGCCTGGGATCATCATCATTGATGGCATCAACCTGTTGGTTTATTAGTTCCTGCAGATTAACAGAGTACTGCCTATTCAGGGACCTAGATGCAGCCTTAACTGCATTCTTAGCCACTGTAGTCTGATTGAGTCAGGACTCTTTCTGCGCCTTATAGAGGTCATTTCGGCACTTCTGAATTTTGTGGTCAGTCCAGGGGCCCTTTTCCTGTTTTGAGGGTATACAGGAACTGTTTCTGCAGCTGCTAACTTAATTGCTTCTGTGAAGGCAGTATAGCCCTCGTAGTGATCTGCCGCCTCTGAGGCAAGAACCTCATACCTGTTGCTCATCTGTAGTGTGAAGCTGGATCTCACACTTGGTTGTTGCAACAGAGAGGAACAGTCATGCCGCGGCAAGGCAGATTTCGCACGCAGACTAAGTCTTACCGTGGCCACAATGAGGCGGTGATCACTGGAGAAGGGTCGAAGTGTAAAAGCATCACATTGTATAGAGCTCATGTATTTCCTACGAAACAGAATATGGTCTATCTTGGATGTGACGGGATCCAGGAGGGATCCCGATTTATCCGATGTTTAGTTCACGCGTCCCCGCCGTGTGTAAAGAGTAAAATGAGTTCTGATGTTCGGTGTATATAATGATCAGTCTAATAAGATATAGATATAGGTTGTTGTACACGGAAGGCGGGATACGGTAACTAAAGTCCCGGTCCTTCCCTAGCTAAACTATCTAACCTAACTAGCACCAATATGATACTGGGATAACTGACTGGTATGATTACTGGTAACTGGTTATATTGCACGGTGGCCTTATTGCTGTACCTAATCGATGCCTTGCCCCCCTCTGATTGGTTGATACCCTTGTTGGCGCCCCGTGGAGTGTTCCCGTTCACTCCATCTGTTCTCTCTGGGTTAGGGGTTTGGCCCCTGACCCTTGTTGTGTGGTTCTCCTTCCCACTCTATTGGGGTGACACGAGGTTGATATTGGTAATCAACCTCGTGCTCCCAATATTGCCTTATGGCTCACTTTATGGGTTTGTGTTAGCGGAATTGGATAAGCTAACACTCCCCCCCATGCTATCTTCCCGGTAAGAAGATAGCATCCAACTAAAGTGCGCTACAATTCCGCTGGAACTCGATCTATTATCGGGTGTGGGGTGGGGTTATTTTCTTGGAGTCGACTTTCCAGGCCGCTCCCTATGGGTATGATGTCACTACCCTCTGGCGTCTCGTGTCGGGCCGATCGTGCGCTTCTCTCACACAATTTTTGTTTCCCCAACACTCTTACCACTCTAACTCCGCTCTCTGACTCAACTCGCTCTTACCCTCTCCCCACACCTGAATCGCACACTTCTCTCTCGCCAACAGCTCCTTTCACTATCTCCTCTCTACTCCCTGCCACTCTCTAAGGCCCTGACCTCTAATGCTACCCCTGTGCTATCATACTATCTACCTTATCTAAGGTCTAACTTGCTAACTATCTAACTTCTCTAACTCTAACTAACTCCTAACTCTGCTAACTCTACTCTACTCTCTGCTAACTCTTACTACTTCTAGCTCTAACTAAAAGCCTCTAACTTTCTACTAACTCTAACTAGAACTCTCTAACTTTCTGCTAAGTCTACTAACTCTTTTCTAACTCTGACTAAAATCCTCCAACTAACTCTATCTCTATCTACGTGGCGCTAACGGTGCCCACAACCACAACCGGTACTACGTACCCTCTTACTAACTCTACCTCCATCTACGTGGCGCTAACGGTGCCCACAACCACAACTGGTACTACGTACCCTCTTACTAACTCTACCTCCATCTACGTGGCGCTAACGGTGCCCACAACCACTCTACTACTGCTTCTACTCTGCTACTATCTTTCTAACTCTACTAACTCTCTACTATCTCTAACTCTACTAGCTGGCACCCTATGTGCCCTCTCTACTACTCTACTCTCTGGCACCCTATGTGCCCGTCTCTACTACTCTACTCTATCTACATCTCCACCTCAACTAATACCTCTATCTACGTGGCGCTTGCGGTGCCCACAACCACTCTCTCCTACTACTTTCTACGTGGCGCTTCCGGTGCCCACAACCTCTCTACCACCGCTACTTTCTACGTGGCGCTTCCGGTGCCCACAACCTCTCTACCACCGCTACTTTCTACGTGGCGCTTCCGGTGCCCACAACCTCCCTACTACTACTCGTGGCATGACAATATGCCACACTCCCTTACCCGCCGATTTCTAACTTAACTCTACTTACTATTATTTTAATTATTTAATTATTTATTAATATTTATTTAAATTAAATAATTAATTTTTTGTGGGAAGGGCGTCTCGCCCCCATTCCCACCCCCCTCAGTCCAAAACCTTGGACGACTAAACTCAAGGTGCCCCTTCTTCCAGTAGGCACACTCCCACTGCCCTTCTATACGTCCTCTTATTCTTCGCCACACCCTCTTCGCCAATTCCGCCTGACCAGGAATTGGTTCTCCCGCTTTCACCACCCTAAGGTTGGGTCTCTCCACCGTCTTCTTAACTAGCTCATCTCCTGGCATCAAAATGCCACCTCTCTCCTTGTTGTCTCCCGCCGGCAGAATGAATAGAAAGTGAAAGAACAGGCAGAACAGTAGGTACAATAGTAGTCCTATCCCTTTCCGTCCTGCCTTCCTTCTCGACTTCCCCCTTGTCGGTATGCCTCCAAACCGGACCGGCATCTCTTCCGGACACTCCTCTAGACACTCCTCCAGACACTCCTCTGGAGTGTTGTCCTCCGGACACCTCGCCGTCCGCTCCGCTTCATCTCCATACCGATGCTTGCTGGGAAACCTACTCTCCTCTGCCCACTTTCTTACTGTCACCTCGCTATCTGGCTCTACTATCTCTCGTTTCTCCACTACTTCCTCTGCGTCTTCGGTGCCTGGTATCATGCACCCAGATGTCTCTGTCACACTGCATGGGATGTTGATTTTAACTGGGCCGCTAAGCGTCCATCCGAACGGCGTGAGGATCGCCGTCGGGTCCCGCTGCCTGTCTTCGCCGAAGACCGTCTTCATCCTCTCATGGGCCGTCGGGCAGTCCATTCCTACTATAATGGACACCTTCCTAACGTCCACCTTTGGTATTGAGAAATCGATACCGTCCAGGAATCTATACTGCTCGACCTCAATGTTGGTTGGTCGCCTGGCGTTGATGTTTATCGATTCGATGACGTGGATGGGGTCGATCGTCGCCCCATAGCCGCATCCAGGTGCAATTGCTGCTATCCTGCACCGCCCCGTCCTCGTCTCCAGGACCTCATCTTTACTCGAGACGGTAGTTACCGCCATTCTGTTCGGCCTCGTCTTTAGCCCTATCTCTTCGGCCACCCAGTTCTCCACCAGCGTGAAGGCTGCTCCGCTGTCGACCAGCATTAATGTCGTTACTGATCGACCGCCCTCTCCTGATATCTTTACTGGTACTACCCCGAGTAGTACTTTTCTCTTCTTCTCCTCTTCTGGCGTACTTGTAGCCATTGTTTGGCCTCCAGTCTCGGACTCTCTAACTGCTGTTTCTCTACACTCTCCGGACCTGTGTCCTTCTACCACACATCGATGACATAGTCCGTTTGCGTCTGTGTAGGCTATACGATCTTGTTTGGGCAACGCTTGCCAGTGCCTACAACTCCTGGTCTTATGGGTTCCATCCCGATGTAATTGACATTCGAATCCCGGATTATAGCGTTCCCTGTATAGTCCTTCACGTATCGCGCGTAGGTTTATATGTACCGATTTAGTGTTTTGGTTGTCTGTACTCGGCCTACTGGGTATATTGGGATTATGTTTATTTATGGTGTTATTTTCTTTCTGTCCCTGCCACGGTGTGGCCCTACTACCAGCTAACTGTGGACTAGCAGTCCCCTGTGTGGCCGCATGTGGTAGTGATTGTCCTACTCTCGGGAGTGGATCTGCAGGATCGTGTTCGGGTTTATGGCTTGTCCCCAAACTATCCTCGCTATAGACTGGGTCTGTTATTAATTCGGCTTCATAGTTGAGGAAGCTCGACATTTCTTCTAGGCCCGGTTCCGCACCTTTCTTCTCTCGAGTGGAGAAGGCGATCTTCCTCCACTTTCTCCGCAGCCAGATCGGCAGTGCCTGCGCTATCGTGGTGATGTTGTTAGACGCGTTGAGTTCGTATGGTGCATCTAGCGTCTTCAGTACGATTAACGCCTTCTCGACCTTGTTTGCAAAGGTCCTTATGCTAACGGGATTGTCCTGTAGGCCATCCGATGTTATGCCTCTCAGGGTTTGCCGGATGATCTTGGCCGGGTGCCCGTATTCCCTATCTAGCGCCCGCCATGCTGTCGTGAAGCCTCCCTCGATGCCCTGGTATTGCCTCACGATGTCGTATGCTGGGCCTCCTGTATATACTTGCAGATATTTTAGGCACTCCGCCTGCGTCAAGTTCTTACTTAATATTTCGTTACTATACATGCGCCGAAACTGTAGATATTCTTCCGGCCTACTCCCATCGAATTTAAACGGTTCCACGGGTGGTAACTCGATCCTAGTTTTTAACGCATCGATTAACGTGGCCATCCCCATCGCCTGCGCTTCCAATGGGTTCGATGGATGTTGTATAGTTTCTCTTGCTGGGTACGGTCCGTTCATCCTATCTGCTGTTGACTTTGCTTGTTGCGTCGGGTATATCATTGGGGGTAACGGCCCCCTCCATATTTCCGTGTCGCACGATCTGCTCTCGTCCAAGGGGTTCGATGTTCTCGCTCCTATTGGGGTATATTGTTGATATTGTGATGGGGGAATGTCACCCTGTCCCCCCCCAGCCGGTATGTTTGGTACTGGGGTTGATGTTAATAAATTGGGGCCCACACATCTATCTCCAATAGCTCTCCCCTCCCCTGGATATATGTTATGTCCCTGTGTATTATAGTCATGCTGCTGTACCGATATAGGCCTACCTACCTCTCGCCTACCTACCGGTATGTACTCCGCGACTTCCGGGTTTAATTCCGTCGTTCGCGCTACCCCATCGCCTACTCTATCTCTCCCAGCATGGCCTATAATAGTATGTGCAGTAAGGCCTACAGTATGTCCTGCAGTCTGCATGTGCCCTTCCGAACCGAAGTTTAATCTTCGCGAATCTCGAGTCTCCCCGCGACTACTGCACTCTCGATCGGCAGCTATATCACGTCGGGAAGCTTCTCTTCGATCCCCTCTCCTGTTCTCGACTTTGTATTGGTACCTCCTGTACCCCTTTCTTGGCGTGCGGTGCGTTTCTCCGGGGCGACGTCAATCTCCCGAAGTTCGACCCCACTGACTCCCTAACTCCATCTCTACCATCGACGGTCCGCTATCTGTCCTCACACTGCTATCGTTCGTGGCGACACTTCTTCTACTATCTTCTCTTCTTCCCCTTTTCGTGCAGTATTCCCGCTCGTGAGATCTCTCGTCGACCTCCCGGTTAAACTCCACTGTTCTTCTTCTCTCTTCTGATCGGGCTCGACGCTTCGTCTGCCCTCTCGCGACGTCAACCTGCCTCTCTCTGCTCGATCGCACGCCGCTGGGGATACTCGCAATCCCCCTATTACTCTCCGTCGCCGGGTGTTGCGGTTTACCTGATTCGGCCCGCGCATTATCCGCTGACGGCTGTGGGACACTCTCTGCCCCCCCTCTCTCTCTACTAACTTCTCGCGGTGGGGTGTCCGTAGCCCCCCCCCCCACCCGCTACTTCTAACTTCACTATCTCTTACTACACTTCTGCGTCCCTCTTGTCGGACACTCTCTACCCCCCTTCTCTCGCCACTAATCTTCTGTGGTGGGGCGCCCGTAGCCCCCCCCCCCCACCCGCCACTTCTAACTTCACTACCTCTTACTACACTTCTACACCCCTCTTGTGGGGCATTCTCTGCCCCCCCTCTCTCGCCGCTAATCTTATGTGGTGGGGCGCCCGTAGCCCCCCCCCCACCCGCCACATCTAACTTCAATATCTCTTACTTCGTCTCTACACCCCTCTCTAGTTGACACACTGTCTCTACTACGGCTGGGTCTTTTCACCCCCGCCTCTCTCCCTACTACTGCGAGGCCTACCAGGCCCACCCCGGGTTGGCTCAACCCCGCTACCTCCTGCCTACCAACTACGTGGCCTACCAGGCCGCCGTCGGGTTGGCGCAACCCCGCCACCTCCTGCCTACTAACTACGTGGCCTACCAGGCCGCCGTCTGCCGGGCTATACACGTCTGACGCGTTCACATTAATAGCACCATTCCCAATATTATTTGTTAAATCAATTAAATTATTAGAATTTGAAACGGGATTATTATTTAAATTATTTAAGTTAGAATTATTATTATTTTCAAAATTTAAATTGCTATTCGAATTATTTGAATTATTTTGATTATTCTGAATATTTGAATTAATATTATTATTTGAATTTAAACTTAAATTACTACTACCGGGTAAGATATTTCCTGTAATAAAGGGATTAGGGTTATCTACTACGGTACTATCAATACAAACATTTCCTAACGTACTACTACTACCCCCCCCGCCCGTACGGTTACTGTACGTATTGTAAGTGTACCGCACGCTCTGTTCTCTTGCCTCACGCTCTTCGCGTTCACTCTCTCGCTCCTTCCTTCCCCTCAGTCGCCACTCTAATTCTTCAATTTTTAATTTATATGCCATGCGTTCACTCTCTCGCACCCGTCTTTCTTTTGCGGAGGATGTAGCAGACTTATCGGTTGCGACGGACTCCCGCCGCCCCTCCGTCCTACTAACTTTCCCCCGCTTTCCGGGGTTCTCGCTGACCGACGAGACCGAATCCTCGGAGCTAACCTCGGATTCGCCCTCGTGCGGTCCCGCCCAACGCACTAACTTAACTTCCCTGGCATCGACTAAGTATGGCCCTATGTACACTACACCAGGCCCCATACCCCTACGTTCCCATAGCCCAAACAGTTCGAAGGCAACCCCTCTCGCTCTCTCCTCGGCCAGTTCTCCCTGCCCAGAACGCACTAGGTAATCAAAGTATCTGTTCGACTCACCTAGTCGTCTCCTCAACTTCACCTGGTCTATCTCAGCCCCTCTAGCTTCCTTCAGTTGTTCCCGGGTCGCGGTGTAGGCTCGTCGAAGTCGATCAGAAACCCCGACATCCTCGTCGCCGACCTCCCCTCCATCTCTCCGGGTCCGACGTCGTACCGGCGGCCCCACCGTTGCCGTTCCGGTGGGCCGTCCGTCGCCCTCGGCCTGTGGCTGGCCGGCGACATCGGTACGTCGACCCTCGCTCCGCATCGACTCGTCTTTCTCCTCTCCCGTCTCACTCTCTCCTCTACTCGACTCGCTCTCTCCTCGTAGACGACCCCCCACATCTTGGTTCGCCGGGTTGCTCGTTATCGACGTGGCGTCAACCGGCGTCGACGTAGCATCGACCGGCGTCGTGGGTTCGTATCGTCTCGCCGTGGCCTCGCGGATCGTTAGATCGTCGTCCGGGGTCCGCGGCGGTGTCGTTCCTCTCTCTCGACTCATCTTCGTCTTTAGTGATTGGTGGCTGGTGGTTATTGAGTTTATCCAGGGCAGCAGCACGGATTTAGTTACTGCCGAAGGGTTTAGTTACTGTGACGGGATCCAGGAGGGATCCCGATTTATCCGATGTTTAGTTCACGCGTCCCCGCCGTGTGTAAAGAGTAAAATGAGTTCTGATGTTCGGTGTATATAATGATCAGTCTAATAAGATATAGATATAGGTTGTTGTACACGGAAGGCGGGATACGGTAACTAAAGTCCCGGTCCTTCCCTAGCTAAACTATCTAACCTAACTAGCACCAATATGATACTGGGATAACTGACTGGTATGATTACTGGTAACTGGTTATATTGCACGGTGGCCTTATTGCTGTACCTAATCGATGCCTTGCCCCCCTCTGATTGGTTGATACCCTTGTTGGCGCCCCGTGGAGTGTTCCCGTTCACTCCATCTGTTCTCTCTGGGTTAGGGGTTTGGCCCCTGACCCTTGTTGTGTGGTTCTCCTTCCCACTCTATTGGGGTGACACGAGGTTGATATTGGTAATCAACCTCGTGCTCCCAATATTGCCTTATGGCTCACTTTATGGGTTTGTGTTAGCGGAATTGGATAAGCTAACATTGGACTTGTGACCACTGGGTCCACTATGAGTCCATAGCTTTCCAGTTCGCTTCTTGAACTGGGTTCCAGCCGAAAACAATCCATTTGCAGAGATAAGATCCTGAAGATGGACGGAATTTCGTAACACTATTGTTATAGACCCAGGGTGATGTAGGTGGTTGATGCAGACTTGCATTAAAGTCTCCCAGGAATGTTAAGAATGCATGCTGATCCACTCCATCAGTAGCTGCTTGTAGATTGTGGTAGAAATTTTCCACCTCCTCTATAGGGGCAACACTAGTTGGAGAGTAGAACACAATTAGAACCACCTTAGGAAACATCTTAGCCAGTCTTCCAGAACATGAGAAGTGGCAACTGATGCATGTGCAGTTGGATTCATAATAGACCAATTCCACCATTGCCACTATCATCTGCTGATGCGAGGGTGAGTCGCCAACCGCCCCCCATGCCTTTAATCAGAACCTCATCAATCTGTCCAGTCTGCATTCGGTGCTCTTGAATTTCCACTGCGCTAAGAGAAAGCTTATCTGCCAAGGCAGTCAGCTCACCTTGTGGAATTGGGGACCTGTGTGTTAGGGTGTTAACTGAGGCTAGTCTAGTGACTTGCCTCAGATTCACCAATGGCTTAGTTGGTCGGGGTGGAACATGACAGTAGCCTCAAACTCCAGCATCCCTCTCCCCCTCACAATCTGGCTTACCTGGTGACCCAGGGTTTCTGCCAGAAAGGTCATCAGGAAAGGGACTCACAGAATTGTTGGCCGCTCTCTCTCCAGAGGGGGTTAGACAGGCAGCCGGTCAGGAGATAACTGACGCCTGTGAGGCCAATTGTGTGCAGTAATTCCACTGGCCTCAAGTGGCCGGACCTCCGCATTACAAATGTAATCCATAGTGGGGGTTGGGGGGTGCTTTTTTACTGAGTCAGCTCTCGAGGCAAATACCACACCCTGGTTTGCCATTCCACATGGTGGGTATCGCAGTGGAGTCAGATATGAGGCCCATCACCCACACCTACTCTGATGCACATGACTGACCATTGGCTGTGTAGCTCATCTGCTGGGCCATGCCCTGTACCGCTGCTGCCAGGTGCAGGTGCAGGTGCACTCAGAGTGGATATGAGAACACTCTACTTTGACCAGCCATTGGTAGATCACCCTCTGCCTGGCCAGGCCATATACCCCTGCAGCCAAGTATATGGGTACTTAATCCAGGACCAAGGGCATCCTTATCCCAGAACGAAGGGGGTCCTAGTTACAGAACCAGATTTGCCCTAGTAAGAGGGTCTATGCAGCCACAGGTGGCACCTATTTTATGCTGCATGGAGGTGGCAAGTTTTCTTGATCAATGACCTAGAATACCTGATCTGACCTGTGTAAAGTTGACCCGTGGCTAACAGACAACCGTCTATCCTTAAATCTAAAAAAACTCGAAAAATCTAAATCGAAAAAAAAATCTATTTTTTTCAAATAAAAAAGAAACAAAACACAATAACATAAAAATACGTAATCAACTAATCAAAAATGTAAATGAAACAAAATTTTTAGGAATTTGGTAGACAGAAAGTTATCTTGGAAAATCATTGTGCCTATGTTTTAAAGAAAATCCCAAAATCGGCTGGTATATTTTTTAAACTCCGACACTACCTTTTTTAAACTCTACCACTACGTATATTAAAATTACTTTACTGTTCACTGATACAACCGTGCATTATTATATATCTGAATATCAGTTAATATCACAAAAGGTACAATATAGGGCATACCAGAATCATGGGGTTAGCTGCGCGAAACAAGCCTTTGTTATAAGCAGCACCCTAGGCTATAGTTACCCTAGTCTGACGGTATATTTATACATATTTAGTATACTTTATGTGCTATATGTCAATTATTTAGTGCATATTAAAAATAACTCCAATAATTTCAACTTCACTAATTATGGTATAGTGATCTGGGGTAACGCTCAATCTATACACACGAAATCTATTAAAATTAAAATAAATAAACTAGCCAGAAACCTTCAGTCACTACCATGAACACGCATCGCCACTATACAAACAATTAGATATACTACCGATTGAACAACTGCATTTTCTTGAAACAACTAAACTAATGTGGGAAATCCACAATAACAAAAAACACAATTTTATCACTTCGTTGTTTCAACAAAAATCCACTGTACATATTTATACGCCAAGCACAACGACAAGCAAAAACTACTATGTACCACGGACCCGAGAAATCATTAAAATATGATGGTGTCATTGTCTGGAACACACTAGATGTAGATATTAAACAAAGTAAATCGAAAAAATCATTTTAACAAATTAAAAAACAAACTAATAAATGAGCTACAGTAAGATGAAATATTACGATTTTATTCACTTTCATATCATATCATAAAATATATATCCAATATATTAAATTATTAAGTAATTAATTACTTAATTATTATTTTTTTTTATTTTCATTGTTTTTACTTTCTTATGGAATTAAGAATGATATTAACAATTATTTTATCGTATCTGTACATTTAATTAACAGGCAATTTTACCGTACCTAATCTAATCTACAAAATGTACATTAATTAATTAAATAAACGAATAAAATATAAGTGTTATAATTAATTAAGGTGTACGACCAACTCGGTATAAATAAAAAAAAAAGAAGAGGGGTTGCGTTGGGTTTATCATTATGGTTCTGGAGTAGGGTGTATCCGAAACCTTTAAGACGAGAAGAAATTGGCGAGTTGGTTTACTAAATCAAAAAAGATCGCAGTTCGCTAATATTGGTTGGAGTCGGCCAGTCGGGAAATCCGAATGAGCTGGATACCCACTTTTGGTCCGCCCGGATGCTCAAACTATGATAACATAGCCGGCAAACTCGATACTCGGTTGAGCAAACACAAATGTATTTGGGTTTAATATATAATAATGTCGTTGACGATTCTCTTCAAGATAGAAAGTACACTCAGCTGTAAGGAGTGAGGAATGTTGTGAGATTTTGGCTCTCTGGCTCCAGTTCTATTTGCCAGTAACTGTGAGTGGCATCGAACTTGGAGAAATAGTTCATTCCAGATGGTATCGAGATGACAACGTCATGTGGACACGGGATTGGGTGGACTGCATGGCAAATAAATTTATTCAGTTTAGTATGGTCCACACAAATTCGAAGTCCACTGGACTTCTTTGAGGTCATGATGAGTAGTAGGCTGATGAACTCTGTTGGTTCAGCCACTCGTTTAATAATTCCTTTATTTTCCATTTGATCTAAGTTTGCCTTAACTTCATCCCAGTAGGAGAACGGTAGAGTGCGGTCAGCATGGACAGCATATGGGGTAGATACGCATAGGAGGTCCCTCCATAACAGAGAGGGTGACATCGGGAAAACTTCCATGGAAGATATCGGAATACTCATCGAGGAGTTGCATATCGGAATACTCATCGAGGAGTTGCATATCGGAATACTCATCGAGGAGTTCCATAGAGTGGAGTTTGATAAACCCAAAGGCCAGGTTTGGTATCGATGGAGGTTATAGACAGAATTTGACGGCGATGCGATGTTTAGTTACATAGCAAGGGACCGGGAATTCCAGCAATATTAAACCATGGAGTTTACGGAGCTCAAATAGAAAAAGGAATCCAGAGAAGTCCGGTCTCAAGTACGCCATTGTATTAACTGTTCTGTCATAATAGTTTCTATCCAGATTAATGGAATCCAAACGCTTTAGGGGTGTGGTATTAGCAGCAATATTATCTTTGGTGTTAACGAAACATACAAATTTGTTATGTCTAATGAGCTCTGAACAGATAATAGTCATCGGCACCCGTGTTGGCTATTGTATGAGGCGAAAAATAGATACCATGGCAAATAACGGAAACGTTGAACATGAGTTGACGATAGGTAATGATATTAATAAAGGAGGGGGATTCATAGCGTTTGTGTGGGATTTTATCTCAGAAGTCTCTGTTGTTTCTGAAGTCTCTGACTTACTTTTCATACAAATGGGGCGAATGTGCCCTTTGATACTGCATTTGTGACAAATGTTGTCACGGTAGGGGCACTTACTTCATAGGTGGGCAGTCAAGCATTTCCTACAACTTATATTACCGGAAGTTGAAGGGAAGCTTTCTTCTGTGCATTCGCTGGGCAACGAAAATGTCGACCAGTCAGAGAGACATGTCCTAAGGACGTCATCCAAAGAAGGATCATCGAATTTTTTGAAAATTCACCAAACCCAAACCCTTATCGGTGTATTTATACCGGTGTATTTGACTTAGGTAGGAGTTATTGGTTACTACGTTTTGTCCGCAACGTAGTTGCAATGACATTATTGGTATATTGGTGAGATACATAGCATTGCAAGTGTTCGCGCTTTCAGACCTTTAGCAGTTCAACCTGCCAAATTTAGGTGTCTTCTAGGTTATAAATCGACTTTAGCCTATGACGAGTATTTGATACACTACATTAGCCGAAGCCAGCCTATGCGCGACCATTCACCCGCTGGATATACCCGGGAGACTGGATTCGGAAGCTCTGACCTTATTGCGGTGTAGGCCTACTGTATTATTCGACTGATTGTTAATATATAATCCCTGACAAATATTATTCACTTTCGGGAAATATTAACAGTTCCTTTAGGACGTGGCGCTCTAAGTATGCAAACAGAGTTATGACTTACACTAAACACAACGGGATGGCTAATGATTCACGTATAAAGCGCATTCTTTAGGAGATGCTTTGTTATCTATCACACTCATGCACACTACCGCACAATGCTGCACACCGATCTGCCGACCTTCACTAATTTTAATCATATATAAGGAGAATGGCAACCGACACATGTAGTGCCTATGAAATAACATTAGATTCACTCCAAAACCAATATAATGTAAGTCGCAATTGCTATATGTAACCAGTCTCTTACCTTCAGTATATCAAGAAGATTGGGGTTTTATGATTATTTATCGATATTATCCAAATATAACAATATTCCATCAACTGATATAATTAATAACCGACAGTAAATAGCAGTAAAATAATGCGGTGTTTGTATGTGACCAGGTTTGTTATGAGTTCGTTAGATAGAGTTGATTTGATAACAGTTATACGTTTCTATGATCAAAGCCGTTCTAATGTTTGGCTAAAGTCTGAAACACAGAATAATTCCACAGCCGGTGTTCTAGGCTTAGGAAAAATACACACTGACACATACTGATTTGCCTAGCAGGTTTACCTAGGCTCAGTTTGTACATACAAAGAAAATCGCTCTGATTGGCTGAATTGGCTGAGCCGAACAAAGAACCAAAGCTCCTTGCAAAAAGCTCCACGTGTGTTAGCTTATCCAATTCCACTAACACCCCACAAAGTAAGCCGTTAAGCAATATTGGGGGCCACGAAGTTGATTACCCAACCTCGTGCCACCCCAACAAAGTGGGAAGGAGAAACACACAATAGGGGTCAGGGGCCATACCCCTGACAGAGAGAGAATAGCAGGAGTGAGGGGAAACACTCCAAAGGGCGCCAACAGGGATATTAGCCAATGGGGGGAAGGCACCGGCTAGGTACTGTAACAACGGCCAAACCGTGCAATATATATTACCTGTCATCATGTTATTGTAGTTAGTTATTTCATTCTGTTAGTCGGTTAGCTAGGGTAGAGCGGTGACTTTTAATACCGTCCCCGTCTACTGCCATTATTAGTATTCAGTACATACCGTAAATTAATCAGTTATCTCATTCTATACACTATATCCATTTGACGTTTATATCATACATATATCGGAGAATTAATAACATCAGGACTCTCAAAACAATCTTTTCACATACACACGGCGGGGACGCGTAATTACAACAACCGGATAAACCGGGATCCTCCTAGGATCCCGTCACAGTATTAGAACTAAAATCTACCAGCCACCGATCTAAAGCAAAGATAAGATGAGCGACATAACGCCAATGCGGACCCCGGACGAAGACCTAACGATCCGCGAGGCCGCGACCAGACGGTATAGGCCCACGACGCCGGACCCATCGGTAATGGGCCATCCGGCAGTTCAGGATGAGGGGGGCCGTCTGGAACCAGAGGTCGAGTCGAG
The DNA here is from genome assembly GCA_032718475.1 of Nemertoderma westbladi. Lineage (NCBI taxonomy): Eukaryota > Metazoa > Xenacoelomorpha > Nemertodermatida > Nemertodermatidae > Nemertoderma > Nemertoderma westbladi. The sequence continues at coordinate 86,414 of JAUCBJ010005520.1, forward strand.
TGGAGGGGGAGTCGAGTCGAGAGAAAGAGAAAGCGAGATGGGAGAGGAAGAGGACGAGTCGACACGGAGCGGGGGTCGACGTACCGATGTCGCCGGCCAGCCACAGGCCGAGGGCGACGGACGGCCCACCGGAACGGCGACGGTGGGGCCGCCGGTACGACGTCGGACCCGGAGAGATGGAGGAGAGGTCGGCGACGAGGACGTCGGGGTTTCTGATCGACTTCGACGGGCCTACAACGCGACCCGGAAGCTACTTAAGGAGGCCAAGGAGGGGGCGAGGATAGACGAGGTAAAGTTGACAACAGGACTAGGTGAGTCGGATAAACATTTTAGTTATCTAATGCGCTTCGGGCAGAGAGAACTGGCCAAGGAGAGAGCGAGAGGGGTTGCCGAGGAACTGTGTGATTTATGGCGGTGTAGGGGTATGCAACCTAGCGTAGTGTACATAGGGCCATACTTAGTCGATGCCCGGGGAATAAAATTAGTGGGTTGGAGGAGACCTGAGGAGGGCGAATCCGAGGTTAACCCCGAGGATTCGGTCTCGTCGGTCGGAGGAAGTTCTGGGAGGAGGGGGAAAGTTAGTAGATCGGGAAGGCGGAGGGAATCCGTCACAACCGATAAGTCTGCTACATCCTCCGTAAAAGAAAGACGGGTGAGAGAGATAAATGCGACATACCATCTCGATCTGATAGCGCAAGGTCAGAGAGAAGTAAAGAGACGGTTAGAGGAGGGGAGAATGCTACTAGAGAAGGAAATGAAACTGATTAGAGAAACCGGAGAGAGGGCCGAAAGGGCCGCGAAAAGCTTTAGGGAGTGTGAGGAAATAGGGAGGAAGGAACAAGAGGAGCGTGAGGCGAGAGAGCAGAGTGAACGCAAGGAGCGTGAGGCGAGAGAGGAAAATGAACGCAAAGAGCGTGAGGCGGAACGCAAGGAACGTGAGGCGAGGGAGAAAAGTGAACGCAAAGAGCGTGAGGCGAGGGAGGAAAGTGAACGCAAAGAGCGTGAGGCGAGACGAAGGGAGGGAGCTAGGAGAGAGGCGGAATTGGCCGACCAGAACGCACGGGAGGGTCGGGAGAGAATGGCAAGAGAGGAGCGTGAGCGAAAAGAATTGGAAAGACGCCTAAGCGAGCTTATAGAGTACGAAACTAGACACACGCGCGAACTGGAACTGGCGCGGATAGGGGTGTCAGAGAGCGGGGCTGACTCGAATGTTTTCGAGGAGCCAAGGGCCGTGGATACATTTATTAATACCCCACTTACAGGGACCGCACGACAGACCCGAAACTGGTGTGACCGTACGGGCGGGGGGGGGGGGGGGGGGTAATAATAATACTACAGTAGACGACGTTAATATTAATAGTACCGTATTGGATAATCCTAACCAAGCCTTTATTGCAGGAAATACTTTACCTAGTAGTAGTAATTTAAATTTAAATACAAATAATCTAAATAATAATTTCAATTTAAACGTGCAAAATAACCCGAATAGTAATTTAAATTTAGAAAATAATAATAACTCAAATAATTTAAATAATGATCCAAACCCGAATTTACAAAATAATTCAAATAGTGTAGTCGCGCAAAATAATTCAAATGATTTTATTTCGAACGAACAAAATAATTCCGTTTCTAATATGGGTGCTATTAACGTGAACGCGTCGGACGTGTATAACCCGACAGACGGCGGCCTGGTAGGCCACGTAGTTGGTAGGCAGGGGGTGCCGGGGTTGAGTCGACCCGACGGCGGCCTGGTAGGCCACGTAGTTAGTAGGCAGGGGGTGGCGGGGTTGAGTCAACCCGAGGGGGGCCTGGTAGGCCAGGTGGCAGTAGAGAGAGAAGCGGGGGTGAATAGACCTAGCCGCAGTGGAAACATTGTGTCGACTGGAGAGGGGTGTAGAAGTGAAGTAAGAGGTAGCGGCGTGATATGTGGCGAGTGGGGGGGGGGCTACAGGAGCCCCGCAACGAGAAGTTAGTGGCGAGCGGGGGGGGGGCTACAGGAGCCCCACAGCGAGAAGTTAGTGGCGAGAGGGGGGGGGGCAGAGAGTGTCCCACAGGCGTCGGCGGATAATGCGCGGGCCGAATCAGGTAAACCGCAACACCCGGCGACGGAGAGTAGATAGGGGGATTGCGAGTATCCCCAGCGGCGTGCGATCGAGCAGAGAGAGGCAGGTTGACGTCGCGAGAGGGCGGACGAAGCGTCGAGCCCGATCAGAAGAGGGAAGAAGAACAGTGGAGTTTAACCGGGAGGTCGACGAGAGATCTCACGAGCGGGAATACTGCACTGACAGGAGAAGAAGGGAAGAGAGTAGAAGAAGTGTCGCCGCGAACGACAGGAGAGCGAGAACGGATAGCGAGCCGTCGGTAGTAGAGATGGAGATGGAGAGTCAGCAGGGTCGAACCTCGGGAGATTGCCGTCGCCCCGGAGGAACGCGACCTGACGAGGCGTATTGCGCGCAGAGAGAGGGGTACGGGATGTACCGGCACGAGAGCGAGAGTAGTAGAGGGGGTCGAAGAGAAACTTTCCGACGGGAAATACCTACCGATCGAGAATACGGTAGCCGCGGGGAGGATTATTCGAGAAGAATAAACTTCGATCCCGAGCGACACATACAGACTGTAGGACGTACTGTAGGCCTTACTGCACATACTATAGGCCATGCTGACAGGAATAATGTAGGCGATAGGATAGCGCGGACGACGGAATTAAACCCGGAAGTCGCGGAGTACATACCGGCAGGTAGGCCAGAAGCTGATAGGCCTATACCGGTACCAGTACAGCAGTATGACTACAGCATGCAAGGACATAACATATACCCAGGGGAGGGGGGAATTATTGCGGATAGGTGCATGGGCCCCAATATATTAACATCAACCCCAGTACCAAACATACCGGTGGGGGGGGGGGGGGGGGGGCAGGGTGACATTCCCCCATCACAATATCAACAATATACCCCAATAGGAGCAAGAACAACGAACCCCTTGGATGGAAATAGGTCATGCGACACAGAAATATGGAGGGGGCCGCTACCCCCAATGATATACCCAAGCCAGAGGAAGGCAGGAAATAGGACGGACGGACCGCACCTAACAGGAGAAACTATACAACATCCATCGAACCCATTGGAAGCGCAGGCGATGGGAATGGCCACGTTAATAGATGCGTTAAAAACTAGGATCAAGCTACCACCCGTGGAACCATTCAAATTCGATGGGAGCAGGCCGGAAGAATACCTACAGTTTCGGCGCATGTATAGCAACGAAATACTAACAAAGAACTTGACGCAGGCGGAGTGCCTAAAGTATCTGCAAGTATATACAGGAGGCCCAGCATACGACATCGTGAGGCAATACCAGGGCATAGAGGGCGGCTTCACGATGGCATGGCGGGCACTGGACAGGGAATACGGGCACCCGGCCAAGATCATCCGGCAAACCCTGAGAGGCATAACATCGGGTGGCCTACAGGATAATCCCGTTAGCATTAAGACGTTCGCGAACAAGGTCGAAAAGGCGCTAATCGTACTGAAAACGCTAGACGCGCCATACGAGCTCAACGCATCCAACAACATAACCACGATAGCGCAGGCACTACCGATGTGGCTGCGCAACAAGTGGAGGAAGATCGCTTTCTCCACTCGAGATAGGAAGGGTGCGGAACCGGGTTTAGAAGAAATGTCGAGCTTCTTAAACTAAGAAGCTGAATTAATAACCGACCCAGTCTATAGTGAGGACAGCCTGGGAAAGGGACCAAGAACAGATTACCATAGACCGAAGCCGGAACACAACACGTCAAACGCATTGCCGAAGCTCAGGCAATCACTGCCATACGCAGCGACGCAGGGGACTGCTAGTCCACAGGTAGCCGGGGGTGAGACCACATCATGGAGTGGACAGGGGAAAAATAACAACACAAACAAACATGACCCTAGTACGCCCAGTAGGCCGAACCCAAACAATAAGAATAGTAGGGACTTTGGTACAAATGCAACCGCGATACGCAATGCATTGTATAAGGACGGCTACGACCCAAAGAGCAAATGCCAGCTACATACAAATGCGCTCCATCAGACCATGAACTGCAGGTACTGGCAAGCATTACCCAGGGAAGATCAAGTAGAATACGCGGCGAGAAATGAGATCTGCTCGCGATGTGTGATGAGTGGACATAGAGCTAGACAATGCGAGGAAACACCGATTAAGTTCGGTCAAAGTAAAGGCCAAGCGATGGCAACGAGCACAGTAGGGGCGAAGAAGAGAGGAACGGTACTACTTGGGGTAGTACCAGTGCGAGTAATCGGGGAAGGCAACCGATCAGTGACCACACTTATGCTGGTCGACAGTGGAGCTGCCTTCACATTAGTCGAGAATTGGGTGGCCGAGGAGATAGGATTGAGAACGAGGCCAAGTAGAATGGCGGTAACAACAATTTCTAGCAAAGATGAGGTCCTGGAGATGAGGACCGGACGGTGCACGATTGCAGCGGTGGCACCGGGATGCGACTACGGGGCGACCATCGACCCCATCCAAGTGATAGAGTCAATAAATATCAATGCCAGGCGGCCAACCAACATCGAGGTCGAACAATATAAATTCCTGGATGATATCAACTTCTCAATCCCAGAGGTGGACGTTAGGAAGGTATCCATTATAGTAGGAATGGACTGTCTGACGGCCCACGAAAGAATGCGAACGGTCTTCGGCGAAGACAAGCAGTGTGACCCGGTGGCAATATTGACACCATTCGGGTGGACGCTGAGTGGCCCAATCAAGAGTAAGATACCATTTAGGATGTTGGAGACATCAGGATGCATGTTCGCGGGAACTATGCGAGAAATGGAGGATGAGGGAGCAGAGGAGCAGCTCAGGAGACTGCTCAGGCAGGATTTTGAAGGATTAAAGGAGACCGGGGTCGGAACCTCGGTAGAAGATATACCATAGGGATGGTATGGAAGCTACCGAAGCTACCGCTACCCGATAATAGAGGGATGGTACTCACGAGGCTTCGTAAGTTAAAGCAGACACTAAAATGGAGCCCCGAGAAGAATGAGTACGTCCACAGAACGATTAAGAAGTACGTCGAGAAAGGATGGGCCGTGGAGTTACCGGTCGACGAACCAAGCACGGACAGGACATATTACCTACCACTCCACGTGGCTTTAGATCCAAAGAAAGGTAAACTGCGGATGGTAGTTGACGCATCGGCCAAAACCAACGGAAAATGCCTAAACGACAATCTGCTGGAGGGTCCCAATATCTACAACTCGGGGATCGAGGTCCTACTTAGATTCAGGAATGGAAAACACGCCTTCACCTGTGATATAGAAGGCATGTTCAACCAAGTCCGTGTAACGGAAGAAGATAGCGATAGCCAACGCTTCTTATGGTACAACGGCGATGAAGAACCGTCGATTATACCGACGTACAAGATGATAGTACAGAACATGGGAGCCAAGTCGTCTTCATTTACGACGACTATGGCAGTAAGAGACACAGTGAAGGGCAAGGAGGATAGATACAGCACTAGGGCCGTCGATATGATTCGACGCGGCTTCTACGTAGACGACGGAATGGAGTCTGGAAATACGGTTAAGGAGATATTGGACACAGGGCGCAGGGTGAGATAGGGCGAGATATGAGTAATAGAGCGTGGAGTGCGGAGTGTGGAGAGGGCGTGGGCGCAATTCAAATGTGGGGGGGGGGGGGGGAGAAGTAAGAGGCGGAGTGAGGGACGAGGAGGTCCGAGAGTATGCGAGAGTTAGGGTGAGAGCGGAGGAGAGTCAGGGAGAAAGTGTTGGGGAAACAAAATCGTATGAGAGGAGCGCACGATCGGCCCGACATGGGACGCCAGGCGAACAGGGTAGCATTATCATGCCCATAGGGAGCGGCCTGGAAAGCCGGCTCCGAGAGAAAACAGGCCCACCCCACACCCGATACTAGATCGGGATCCAACGGAATTGTAGCGCACTTGAGGAGGATGCTATCTTCTCACCGGGAAGATAGCATGGGGGGAGTGTTAGCTTATCCAATTCCGCTAACACCCCACAAAGTAAGCCATTAAGCAATATTGGGGGCCACGAAGTTGATTACCCAACCTCGTGCCACCCCAACAAAGTGGGAAGGAGAAACACACAATAGGGGTCAGGGGCCATACCCCTGACAGAGAGAGAATAGCAGGAGTGAGGGGAAACACTCCAAAGGGCGCCAACAGGGATATTAGCCAATGGGGGGAAGGCACCGGCTAGGTACTGTAACAACGGCCAAACCGTGCAATATATATTACCTGTCATCATGTTATTGTAGTTAGTTATTTCATTCTGTTAGTCGGTTAGCTAGGGTAGAGCGGTGACTTTTAATACCGTCCCCGTCTACTGCCATTATTAGCATTCAGTACATACCGTAAATTAATCAGTTATCTCATTCTATACACTATATCCATTTGACGTTTATATCATACATATATCGGAGAATTAATAACATCAGGACTCTCAAAACGATCTTTTCACATACACACGGCGGGGACGCGTAATTACAACAACCAGATAAACCGGGATCCTCCTAGGATCCCGTCACAACGTGGATACAGCTGATAGATGTCGTCATCTGAGTTCCGATGTTTAGAGTATTTGAGCTTATTGCGGAGAAAAATGGCTTTTTATGTCCGCTAAAGCACACATGCAGACATAGCGGGCAAAATCGCTTGTTATGTCCGCTAAAATACCTACTCGGTATATTGCGGAGAAAAATAGCTTGTTACATCCGCAAAAGCTTTTACAGCAAGTCACAAAACAATCTTATTATTCACGACACTTCCTCTGGGGTCTATCCATATCGCTCGACTGGTTCATCCGACAGTACTAGACTATACTATAGATTAGACAATACTAGATATACACTCTGAAATCGATTAGTACGATTTCGACTTCTCACCACCTGACAAAATCTACTAACATTTATTGTAATGTATTACTTCAGTTGGAAAATATCGGAATTATTGAGCAAACAAACACATATTACAAGTAAACATGGATTTTTTAAATTATATGAAATGGACTTAACTGTATAAATTTAGTTGTTAATGTTGTAACAAGTTAGGAACTTGACTAACTTGCTGGTTAGGAACGACAATTTATTTTTCAATTTTCCTCGGGCCCAATTCTTTTATTGTTTGGTGGGTAAGTGTCATTGGAGGGCAATTGTTTTCGGGGGACAACTGTCCGGCAGGCAATAGTCCGGGGGCAATTGTCCGGTGGCAATTGTCCGGGGGGTGGGGGGCAATTGTCCTGTCACTAATTGCCACATGGTGTTTGACTTATTATTACTTTGAATCAACTTGTAAGGTACCTAATCAGGTATTGGTTCACCATTGTCTTGTGAAATTGTTAAAAAATGCTGTATGATGCTGCATATACAATATACATACATAATATCCATATATCACAATCCCTCAGATCATATTGGCTTTTGTTTTATAATCTATCGGTTATATTTCTAAAACCTGGTATTCATTCATAAGATGTGATCTGCATAATCATATTCAGTTCACCATCATGAATTGTTTTATCTTATTATATATTAGACAACCTGAATGATAAACACAATACAAATTTCATATAATTTCTTAAAAAATTTCCAATTTCGATACTTTCATATATAATACTCATTATTATTATTATACAAAATAATTATGGAACTACTCTCCCAACTCATCCACACCATTCTGCGAGCTGCGATAATTTTCTACACAGTAAATGAGTTCCATCTCCAATGCGTTCATGGTAATGAAGTCGATTGTCACAGAGACATTACATATGGGCAAGGTCGTTATGGGTTCAAAGCGCACCATAAGTTGGTGAACCACGACATTAAAACTATCGATAAACAAGTTTCAAGAATCAATTGTGCTGGACTGTGTTCAAGGTAGGTTGCACCAATATCACATCATTATTATAATATATTATTATTAATATCATATCATGTGATAGACAGAATATTTAGGTGTGGTATTTGCCCTGTGAGCTGACTCTGCAAAAAAAAGCACCCCCAACCCCCACTATGGATTACATTAGTAATGCTGAGGTCCGGCCACTAGAGGCCAGTGGAATTACCGGACACAATTGGCCTCACAGGCGTCAGTTATCTCCTGACGGCTGCCTGTCTCACCCCCTACTGGAGAGATGATATAGTCATCCCTTCCTTCTCTGGGTCAAAATAAAAATGGAAGTTGGTCCAAAATTTGTGGCTCAAATGGCCTCTATAATTTATCAGCCTACATAGTTAATGAAAAGGATCCAAATGTAATTCTAGTTATTCTAGGTATATCATAGTTTAAATTTGGTTAATTTCCTCTTTATCCAAATTGCGTCAATTTGGGGTGAATTCTATGAAAATAGAAAAAACAATATAAAATAATCTTTATAAAAACATTTAACAGCAGTATTCAGTTAATAAGTAAGGAATGACTCAAAAAGGAATGACAGTGGAGTGTTGTCATTATGGGCTGATACTGTACATAACGTATGTACAGTACATGTTCAGGGGATGTTAAAAATGTCCAGGAATCGATGGTCCTGGTTCTGGTAAAGGTTCTGGCCCTGTGCTGGTAGCAATTGACTATGAAGGATGCCGCCAATATTTCTGTATGAGTGACGTTTCCTGGTTGTATGCGGTTCTTTGCTTTAGGCTATAAGGGGAGCAGAGTAATGCTCTTAGGGTTGGAAGGGGATAATTACGGTGGCCCATAGTGGCCACTCCTTACTTAAACAAAATATTTGCAGGATGCGTGCGCGCGCTGGGTTTTATGTATTATCAATCGGTATTATCAATATTATGTGTGTGCGTGCGGTATTTCATGTGCGCACGCACGGTATTTTATGTGTGCGCACGTGGTATTCTGTGTGAGATGTGCGTGCGGTATCTCATGTGCACGCACGCGGTTATTTTTCCATATGTTTGGGATGTACTGGTAGAACTTGTGATATGAGAAAATATCCCTAGCAGCAGAGGCCTTGCCAGTACATACATACATACACTATGCACTACAGACAACTGCCAGCCTGTACAAAAATACACAGCATAGTGTATGTCAGTATGTACGGTACTACTGCTGTAACTGCTGAACAAAAAAATAGGTACAATAGTCCTACAGTAAGTTATTAGTTTATTAATTATTTACTATTTATACTGTAATTACGTTTTATAATAAATTGTTCTGTACATTACATCTTTATCGTTGAGTCGGGCATTGTCACGCTCTCGGTAAAGTTGTACATGTACGTACATAGTGTAATTACGTTTTATATTGGTTTTAGGTTAGCGTAGTGTAATATTGTATTCGTAACCAAGTAACATAAAGGACCCCCTTGGAAATAAGCTGCAAAGCTTTAGGGGTAATCCTATATGTTATGTTGGACAATACCTTTATACCGGTACATTGTTTGGTGTATTTGTTATTGTTTTTACATAATGTATAAATAAATCTATCTATCTATCTCATACGACCACTAGAAGTGTTTCTATTGGCAAAACGTCCTTTCGTGACATTACCAATGATCGCGATCATGGGGGGAAAATTTTGGTGGCATTGAGCACCAGGTAGACTTCAATCAAATTAAAAAAAAATTCACAGTTTATTTTTTCACCACTTGGCACATTTTTTTTTGGGCCACCCTAGCCTAGGCCTATACAATCAGACTACTGGTAGATTCTGAGATTCACTGTTTATGTTTGTTATGAAATCATAACTACCTAAGCGGTAGTTATGATTTTATAGCAAATGCTGAAATTGGGTTTTGCCATGGCTGCGGAAAGCGAATTTTTGACTGTTCTAACTATTGCCACCACTATGGTATTATGGTTTCCGAAGAAAAACCTACCAGTACCTGCAATTAGCTCACCATGGCATAGTCATAGTAGTTCCCCTTCACAGCTTATTTCATTCGAGGATTTCTCATTAGAGAAAAAAAGAGGTAATTTAACAGGAGTGGAAGGTACAAGTACTGGTACATGTAATGGGAGGTCACTAACCACACTAAAAGAATAGCCTGAAAACATCTGAAAACATACATTAGTAATAATATTTGTGTTGTACTGTGCTGTACTGCTGTACTGTGTGATACTGCTGTACTGTCTACTGTGTTTGTATTTCTCTTTTATACCGGTATCTATGGTACCGACTTACCATATGGAGTCGGCCTCTGCTAATCCATATTCTGTCCTGGCCGATAATAATACTGGCTTGGTCTCGGCTGACCCTACCGAGACAGCCGGGCATAAGACAACTATGTCTGAAATGGATGCTGAAAATTCTAATGGTGTACCTACTGTTATTAATGCTTGCCTTGCTTCTATGGTGTAAGGATTAGTGTCTCATACTGTGTCTGAGACAAATGAACTTGTTCTTAAGCACTATCTGGCGGAGGAGATATTCACTGCAAAAGGTTGTTTATTCGATTTGTATGGGTTTAAGGTTATTAATAGGCAGGATACTGCGGACCGTTCTGCGGCTGTTGCTAATTTTCGGGACATTTGGGAAAAATTGCGCGAATTAGATGCTGCGAAACAGCTGCCACTAATCGCTGTCTCGGCGATTGCTGCATTGTCACTCCCACGCTTTCCTAGTTCCGGCTCCGGGCTGTTGGGGCTACCGGCAACAGTGCCAGTTTGTCTAGTGTCGTGGATGCAGATTGTATATCGCGTCTAATCAATCTAGACCAGAAAGTTGATGATATTCATAAGTCGATTGTGGATAAACTGAAGTTAAATAATGATAAAATTATGTTAATCGAGGGAAAAGTTGATCAACTAGATATGGCGGCATCGGGCCGTCTTGCGCACCCTGGGCCTGGGGTTCATCCTAATGATTTGGTAGCCCCGCCAGGAGTGTCTCGAACTCAGTATAGCGCTGTAGTTCGTACCACTCCATTGTGTTCGCACGCAATGCCGGTTCGGGGTTTAGCTCGTCAACAATCCCCGCTCTTCGGTTCGCGTAGTTCTGGGTCTGGTTTACACGGCAACTCTTCTGGTCGCACTCCTGGTAGTTTAAAACACCCTCGCCCCAGCTCTCCAGATGTTACGGATACCGGTACCGGTACACAGTTTACTACTACTTTGTAAGACCCTGCAAATCCATGGTTACAAGTCAGGTCTCGGAGGCGCCCCTGCGTTGAAGGGACTAAGAGCCCACCTGGGGGTGGTGGTGGTTTGCGGGTTAGGGCGGCTGCTGGCCCACCACCATAAATCTACATCTGTCGATTGGATAACGATGTTACTGCGAAGCACCTTGCTGAGGATCTCACAACGCTTGGTATAAAAGTTGACGAAAATGCAATCTTGAGGGTTTCCCCCCGGACTCATGGTCATCTAGTTTCAGGATCAAGGTCAGTCAACTGGATCTAGAGAAAATCCTGGAGCCTTCTTTCTGGCCGAGGGGAGTTTTCGTTCGTAAGTGGATTAACTTTTCGCATGGTCGTAAATTTGCTACTGGGAGAAACGATTCTAGGGCAGTAGGGTCAGGCTCTCTAATGAGTAAATCTGGTTGATTATGGATACCGGCCTATTTATAACTTTATAATTTTATATTATATATATATATATATATATATTTTCTTAACTTTTTACAATGGCGTCTCAAACTAACTCACCTATTTCAAATCGCAACATTTCAATAGTGTCATATAATAGTACAGGGTTTGTGGTAATAATAATAATAATAATAATAATAATAATAATATATATTTATATCGCGCCTTTAAGAATAAAAATATACATGCAAGGCGCCAGCAATAACGATATGAAAGTCATTAAGGTATACACGAATACATAAATGAAGAAGAGTATACATAGAGAAGGTATACATAAATGATAGTCAAAAAACGTAAAAAAGTACATTTATAGTTATTCATATTCTTCCTTGAAAAGGAAAGTTTTCAGGCGAGATTTGAATGAGTCAACTCCAGGTGCGCTACGGACATTCATCGGCAGAGAGTTCCAAACCTGTGGTGCAGCAACGGAAAAAGCGCATTTTCCATAATTTGAGAGACAAAATCTTGGTACGACGAGCAACATCTTATCACTGGAGCGTAACTCGCGATGCCAGAACATATGGTGTCAATAGGTCCCTGAGATATTGAGGTGCCAGGCCGTTCAAACATTTGTAAGTCAACAACGCTATTTTGAAATCAATACGGCGACGAACAGGAAGCCAATGTAGGCTTTTAAGGACAGGTGTAATATCTTCCCGCTTTCGGACACCCAGTAGAAGACGCGCGGCTGAGTTTTGTACATATTGTAGCTTCTTAATGAGATTATTCGGCAGACCATAATATAGCGAATTGTTGCAGTCTAGCTTGCTTGTTACCAAGGCATGTATAAGAGTCTCTAGAGTGTCCTTCTGTAAACATTTTCTGATTTTGGACAGGTTCCGAAGGTGGAAGAAGGAATCTCGCACAGTGATGGCAATCTGTTTACTAAAAGACAAATGAGCGTCTATGTAGAAGCCAATGTCACGGGCGTCACTGCTACATTTTACTCTATTGTTGCCTATTTGTAGACAAGGCGGGTCTATCTGACATCCAAACCGTGATTGCAACAATAAACATTCTGTCTTGTCCATATTCATCTTGAGTAGATTTGTATTCATCCAGCTCTGTATGTCACGTAAACATTCCTCGGTAACGGTTCAAATGCAATATATATTTGAGTGTCGTCGGCATATAAGTGATATGTTAAACCATGCTTTAATATGACAGACGACAGGGAGCGAGTATATATTGTGAAAAGTAAGGGTCCTAAAACGGAACCTTGAGGTAAGCCATACTTCAGGTCTTTGAATTTCGAGTACGCATCACCAATAAGTACCTGTTGTTTACGTCCTGAAAGGTATGAACGAAACCATTGCAGTGCATTATCTTTTACCCCAATATCATGTTCTAGAATATTCAGTAAGATACTGTGTTCCACCGTATCAAAGGCCGCGCTTAGATCCAATAGTATAAGTAGCACAGCTGACCCGCTATCGATACTTCGTAGTACATTATCAGTAACCGACAGTAATGCAGTTTCAGTACTATGTAATGGTCGATATGCACTTTGCATTGGCTCATTAAGAGAGTTCATATCCATATGTTTCATTAGCTGTATAGCTACGGCCTTCTCAGTTAACTTGGCTATGTATATGAGATGTGAGACTGGTCTAAAGTTCTTAAAAACTTCCGGATCCAGACGCAGCTTCTTCAGTACCGGCGATAATACCGCTTCTTTGAAAAGTTGTGGAACTGTAGAAGTTGAAAGTGACAAATTAATAATTATTGTGATAATGGGTAGAAGTAACTTGATGGATAATTTAACTAAACGCGTTGGCATCGGGTCACACGGACTAGATTTCGATTTTGAGTTGTTTATTAGATCTTCAGTATCAGCTGTGGACAGGTCATCAAATATTCGGAAGGAATTGTTTGGAGATTCAGTTAGAGCTGCTGCCGGAGTAACCATTACCGGATTCGGATCCGCTGGAGTAGCAGTTACCGGATTCGGACCCGCTGGAAGTAACGGTTACCGGATTTGGATCCGTTGGAGTAACCGTTACCGGTTTCGGACCCATTGGAGTAACGGTTACCGGTTTCGGAACCGTTGGAGTAATGGTTACCAGATTCGGTACCGCTGGTGTCTGTTGTAAATCATCCCGTATGTCTGTTATTTTCTTATCGAAAAAGTCAGCAAATCTGTTTGCCAGCTCCTCTTCACTGTCTGCGTCAGGTAACTTTGTTTTAGTCTTCCGGTACAGTATTGTATCAATTACTGAGAATAATTTCTTTTGATTTTCTTTTATTATGTCCCGATAAAATGTTTCTTTTGCTGTAACAATAATATCAGAAACGCGTTTACACTGATCTCTATAAGCAGTTTGGTCAACAATAAGTTTAGATTTTCGATACTTCCTCTCTAATTATTGCCGTTTTCTTTTCTCCTCTGCAATGTTATCGTTGTACCACTCTGACTCGGGACGTCTTCGCACGGTTTTCCGCATTGCCGGAGCATGTTTATTCATTATCATGGATAATGTGTCATTGTATTGAAGCAACATCATTGAGATTATCAGAGGGAGTTTGATATAACGGTGATGATTCTAGATCGTATGTAAGGTGATCCCAGTTAATTTTTTTAATGTTTCTATATGTAAATGATTCAAGGGGCATTTCTGGTTTAAGCAGATCAATATCGAAATGTACAGCAAAATGGTCGGATAATCCAATATCTTCAATGTGGATGTTTTTGATAGTTTTCTCATCATCTGAATGAACCAGAATAAGGCAAGAGTGAGCCCATGTCTGTGAGTTGGCTCCGTTACTAACTGCACCAACCCAAAACATTTGATTAGGTTGCCGAAATCATTAGCATCTTTGTCGTTCTTGTCATCCACATGAAAGTTAAAATCCCCCAATAAAGTAATCTTCCCAGCCATGATGATTATATGCTGCATGAAATCTGCAAATTGGTCAAAGAATTGCTGTACAGTTAATCCATTTGTAGCCGAGGGGCACGTCCGATATACTATAATAATCCTCATCAATACCCCAATATAAATCATTGTAAATTCAATATATTCAAAGGTCGAGTAAACTACACAATTGGCGCTTTTCTTTAGTTTTAGAGTCTCATTGTGTATAGCCACACCTCCTCCCCTACATCCGGTGCGGGCTTGACTCTGCACTGTGCCACCAGTGGGGCATATTTCATTAACTATTATGTCATCATCCACATCACCCCTTAACCACGTTTCGGTAATAGCAGTTATGTCAAATTTCTCATCCACTATGTAGTCCTTTATTACCGGAGCTTTGTTAACAATGGATCTAGCATTGTATAAGCAACAATGTATCAGCTGAGATCGGGAACCAACCGGTATCGGAGCCGCTGGAGTAACGGTTGCCGGATTCGGATACGCTGGAGTAACAGTTACCGGATTCGGACCCGCTGGAGTAAGAGTTACCGGATTAGGACCCGGTGGAGTAACGGTTACCGGTTTCTGACCCGATGGAATAACGTTTCCCGTATTCGTATTCGGACCCGCTGGAGTAACTGTTACCGGATTCGGACCCACTGGAGTAACGTTTCTCGTATTCGGACCCGCTGGAGTAAGGTTTCGCGTATTCGGACCCGCTGGAGTAACGTATCCCGTATTCGGACCCGCTCGGGTAACTTTTCTCGTATTCGGACCCGCTGGAGTAACAGTTACCAGTTTCGGACCCGCTGGAGTAACAGTTACGGGATTCGGACCTGCTGGAGTAACAGTTACTGGATTCGGACCCGCTGGAGTTACAGTTACCGGATTTGGACCCGCTGGAGTAACATATCCCAGATTCGGACCCGCTGGAGTAATGTATCCTGTATTCGGACCCGCTGGAGTAACATTTCCCATATTCTGACCCGCTGGAGTAACGTATCCCATATTCGGACCCGCTGGAGTAACGTTTCCTGTATTCGGACCTGCTGGAGTAACGTATCCCATATTTGGACTCGCTGGAGTTACGTTTCCCGTATTCGGACCCGCTGGAGTAACGGTTTCTGGATTCGGCACCCAATGAACAGATCGACATGCAGTACTTGGATGTAGGGGTAAGCGTACGGATGGTTGTCAATCCAGATCAACCTGCAGCTGCCCTGCAGACCCTGGATTGCTCGGTGTAAGAGTAACCGTTGATTCCTCAATAACAGAAACATCAGTGTTAGACAGACCATTCTGTGGATGCTCCGCATCCGACCGTGCACTCCTCTTTAGTGCACTGGAGTCCACAACTTCATTCTTGTAGATAACCCAATGGGTTTTCGGATCTGTAGCAATCAAGTCTCGTCGTCGTTGACGCAACTGAAATTGTAAGGTACTTTCTGCAGGAGTGTAGTCGGGCGATATATAGACCTCATTATAACGTCTGCATTTACGAAGCTCTCGAGATTTCTTCAGTATAGCAGTGCGTTTCTCCTTCGGGAGGGTTACGACAATTGGTTGAGTTCTAATGTTGCCAGCATTCCCAGCTCGTCTCTTTGTCTTTATTTGGGACTCATTTAATTGTATATTCAACGAACAGGCTATGTTGATTACCGCTTTGGTGTCATTGTCATTCTCACAAGAAGGCAATCCTTTAATAACGAGGTTTAATTCCCGGCGTCGCTGGTCGGCTTCCTCGTCCTTAATCTGACGGGCGAGGACGGCAACGTTAGTGGCGGCCGGAGTACCCTTCCCCCGCGGACGGCGAGGAGGAACAACGTTCCAGCTCGCACCGTCATTGGTATCAGACACGCCTCGCTCAGTAGTCAACTGGAGATCAAGATCCTCTAGTTGCTGTTTAATTTCCTCTCTTTTTCGTTCATCACTTTCAATGTAATTGTTTAAATTACTTTGAATTTCTTTTACTGAATCCTGGAGCGACTTAGTAACTTGGTCCTGATCTGCAGCGTCGTTTTCGAAGCAGTCGCGTAGCGCATTGAGTTCAGAGTCATGTCGTGATTCCAATTCCTTAATCTCATCAGATAGCCGTATGATGTGTTTTGCCATGCATTTCCCACAATAGAATTGAACCGAACCGAAATTTGTACCAGGTTTAGCCACGACGATCACAGTAATCTTGCAACTACTTCCGGAGCACTCTACCTCGATCTCTTCCTGTCCGTCGATCCTAGAATCGGATGTTTGTTGGTTGCCATTGCCGTCAGCCGGTAACTTTTTCCTACTGTTATACTGAAGTTGCCCACTTTGGCGGCGTCGGTGGTTGTCCCCTACTGATAGGGATTTTCTTTCTGGTTGAGAATTACTCATTATAATTCAATCACCAATAATCAGATAATATAATATTACAGAACCAGTTAAACAAGTTGGCGAGTGTAATCAGGTCAGATAGATAGATAAAGTTCCGTAGATAAAGTTGACTTTATAAAATGGATATCGCTCGGTGCTGATATTGTATGTTTGCAGGAACATTTTAAATTAAAGCAGAATGTAGGTTATATACGCAAAGAATTTCGTAATTTTCGGTACTTTAGTGTTCCAGCCCATTATAAGAATGATTCACAGTCTGGGCGTCCATCGGGAGGATTGAGTATGTTAATTAATCCGGATCTGGCCGGTTTTGCTTCGAAATGTAAATCAAGTAATCCCAGATTACAAGGTATGAAGTTTAATTTGCCTGATAAAATTTTTGTAATCATTAATGTTTATTTTCCTGTTGATGGGCGTACCAGTTCAGTGTCTGATGACCTACTGTGTTTAATTAATGACATATGTGAATTGATTTCCAAAGTCAACACGCCAAACATACTTATAGTAGGTGATTTAAATTCAGATTTTTTAAGGAATACAGCTCATGTCAATTTGGTGTCTTCTTTCATTAGTGACAATAACCTAGAAATTCTATGGAATAAATTTCCAGTTGACCACACGTATTTGCAGAGTGCAGACAACAATTTGCACACTAGTACAATTGATCATTTTATTTTGTCCCCTAATTGGTTAAATAATTGTGTCGAGGGCGGTGCAGTCCATAGCGGAGCAAACCTTTCCCAGCATAGTCCTATATACGCTAAGTTTAATGTAGAAGACTTTGAGGCAGCCCCTGAGGTGTCACGAGACCCATCAGGTTTGCCTAGTTACAGCCGTGCTAATGAGGAACAAAGGACAAATTTTAAAAACTCGTTAAATGATAATTTGTGTAATTTAAATTTACCTTGTGCAGATTGTGACGATTTATTTTCCACTGATAATACACATATTGGCAATATTGATACATTTGCATTTGATTTGCTAGAAGCTATAAATAATGCGGTGCAATTTTTGCCTAATTCTGGAATGCATAAAGGCCACTCTGACTCTGACCACCCAACGCTACCAGGTTGGAACGAGCACGTTCGACCATATCGTGTTGAATCCATTTTCTGGCATAATGTTTGGGAGTCAGCTGGAAGGTCTAATGCATCTCAGAGTAATCTCTACCATGTTAAGAGACGTGCTAGCTTACAATATAAATATGCGGTACGACGACTGAAAGGTAAAACCGATCAAATTCGCTGCAACAAATTTTTCCAATTGGTGATTAATAATAACGGTGATATTTTCAATGAAATAAAGAAGTTAAGGGGTAATTTTTCCGGGTTAAGTCATGTTTTAGATGGGGAAACAATGGGCGAAGGTATTTCGAATAAATTTGCGGATATATATTCGACTTTATTTAATCAGGGATATTCATCAGATTTTAGTAGTTTAAAAACGCTAATTACGGAAGGCATTGAAAACCTTACGGCTGTTGATTGTCAGTGGGTTACTCCAGGTCTCGTAGCTGCCGCTATCTCTAGGTTAAAAGCGGGAAAATCGGATGTTTCTGGCAAGTTTATTTCCGATTGTCTGATTAATGCTCCATATCAGTTTACTAAATCGCTGTGTGAATTATTTAATGCGTGTCTCGTTCATGGCTCTGTTCCTAAATTTATTTTAATTACGGCATTGGTACCCCTTATTAAGGATAGTCTTGGTGACATTTCAAGTTCATCCAATTATCGTGCAATAGCTATATCATCATTAATCCTGAAGATATTTGAGTGGGTCATGGTCCTCTCTCAGCATGATTCGTTGCAAGTCGATGAACTGCAATTTGGTTTCCAAAAGAACTCTAGTACTTTGATGTGCACTTGGGCCGCTGGCGAGGTTGTTTCTTTTTACTCGAGGTTTTCAACTCCGGTGTATGGCTGCTTTATGGACTTATCTAAAGCCTTCGATATGGTTGAGTGGGTTTCGCTTTTCCTTCAACTTCTGAAAAAAGGTTTCTCACCATTATTTACTAGGGCCCTGTTGTCTATGTACAGTGGTCAATCATGTAAGGTGAAATGGGGTTCATACTTGTCAAATGATTTTGGCATTTCGAATGGAGTTCGGCAGGGGTCGGTGGCCAGCCCGATTCTGTTTTGCGTTGTTCTGGATTTGCGTTGTTCTGGATTTGCTAGTCCATAAACTGCGAGAGTCTCAAGTGGGGTGCTCGATTGGATCCAGATATTTGGGTATTTATATATATGCCGATGACATTTTACTTTTATGCCCTTCTGTGGTTGGTTTACAGTTAATGGTTGATTTGTGTGCAGATTTTGCTAAGTTTAGTACTGATAATAATCCCAGTAAAAGTAAAACTAAGTGCATTCCATTTGGTTACAATGGAAACCCCCAATAGCTAATATTTATCTATGTAATAAAGTTTTACCTTGGGTACAGCAGATTCAACATTTGGGCAACACTTTTCATTATACTGGTATTTTTTCGTGATATTTAAAAAAAAGGGCGTAATTTATTGGTAAGTAAATAAGTAATAGTAAGTAAGGTAAGTAATAGTCTAAGACAGGAATTTTACTATCTCCATCCCGGTACACTTTCTGAAATACAACGGATTTATGCCACATCTTTTTACGGTAGTTGTCTTTGGAACTTATGGTCTACAGAATGTACACGTTTATTTACCTCTTGGAATATTAATACTAGATTAGTATGGGGCCTACCCATTAATACCCATAGGTTTATCGTAGAAGGTATTGTAACATTTCCTTATCCAATGTCCATGGTTGCCAGTCGATATGTCAAATTTGCCTCTAGTTTAATGTCAAATTATATGAAACCCTCATTGCAATTTCTGGCTATGCTGTGTTTATTTGATTGTAGATCTAATTCTGGCTCTAACTTGAAACGTATAAAGCCTAAGTGTGCGCCTAATAATGTTACAAGTGATTCGTGCAATTTGATTAATTGGTTTCCAGACCCACGCGCTGTTTCATATTGTGATTTGTGCAAAGAAATTACTGATTGCAGGTACAACTATTTGGAAGTCCCTGGTTTCTCTAAGGTTGAATTAGACACAATTTTAAATTTTATATGTACCGATTAAGTATCAACCAGTGTATACTATTTCACGAATCATTAGGATATTATGTTTTTACTATCTCATTTATATTTATAGACTATAACAACTTAATATTTTGTGCTAATGCTCTAACATTTACCGGTTTTATGTATACTGTGGCTATACGCTGAGTTATATAACTATATGCACGAAATTAAATTAAATAAAATAAATAAAACAAAAGAAGACTGTCACATCCGAGGATGTTTTAATAGTTAAAATAAACATTGGAGCTTGCGTTTTTAAGGAAAAAAATCATCATGTTGAAGTAGCTATGGCGAAAATCTATCAAGGTTTTTAGTACCAAATGATATTGACTAGGGAAACTTACTAAAAGTTGCTACAAGTTGGTATAGGGCCTTCTACGGTGATGTATTTAAAGACTCAGTACCAGATTCATGAATGGTTTTACTGTATGGTGATCTGAAACCTGCTATGCAATTACCAATGTATGGCGAAGACTTTATTCTGTATCGTGACGAAATATGTAACGATTTTAGACGACTTACGTTCCTTATTTGCGACAAAATGTATTATGAGCGGAGCTTAGCCAAGAATAGCGATGATGAAAACGAACAGCAGACTTATCAACTTCGGTTTCCAACATCCATAGCAGTTGATGATATATCATCAGAGTCTTTGTCAGACACCACTCATAATCGAGTAGATGACGAGGACATTAGTATTGGTACCGGTGTATCCTATTCCAATAGGCCTACTCCAGTTGATCCAGAAGAAACTTATATTTTGGTTTAATCTGACGATGGAGAAGAGATCCGAGAATCCAATGCCCATGCACCCGATAGAGCCCAAAGTGAATTTTGTATTGTATTTACCCCTACTTCATTTGAACTAAGTCAGGGTGATTTAAGCTTTTTAGAATATGTAAGCGTTCAGTATAACTATATTAGTGATGATGAATCATTTATTTACATTCGAGTCCGAAGAAAACATATATTAGATGATGTTCTGAAAAAAACAGCTTTAATGGATCCACATTCACATGTAAAAGTGAAGTTTATAGGAGAGCCTGGCGAAGACCAGGGCAGTGGCTTGCGCAGAGACCTTTTTGGTTATGTTTCAAGTAGCTTCTCCAGCAGTGCTCATTTCAGAGTCTTTGATGATTTCTTAGTCCCATCATGTAGGAACATGAATAATGTTTTAAGAGGATCTTTATGCGATATTGGTAAGCTTTTGAGTATGATATATTCCAAGGGGAGCAAACGTTTGGTAGAATGCACCCATTAGTTAGTGCTTATATGGTCTATATGTAAAAGTGAAGTTTATAGGAGAGCCTGGCGAAGACCAGGGCAGTGGCTTGCGCAGAGACCTTTTTGGTTATGTTTCAAGTAGCTTCTCCAGCAGTGCTCATTTCAGTGTCTTTGATGATTTCTTAGTCCCATCATGTAGGAACATGAATAATGTTTTAAGAGGATCTTTATGCGATATTGGTAAGCTTTTGAGTATGATTATATTCCAAGGGGAGCAAACGTTTGGTAGAATGCACCCATTAGTTAGTGCTTATATGGTCTATGGTTTATCAGTGGATTATTTAAGCTTACTAAAATCCCACCCTCTGTTGGCTAAGAGTAGTTAGTGCCTTTTTAATGAGTTTAATCAAACAGGATTCATATCAGCTGAAATTCTAGAAGACAGTTTGATGCTTGGCTTAGCACCAGTCTCTGTAGATGCTCTGCTTAGTAGCAAAGAAAAGTTTGTATTGGATTATTACAAGACGAAGTTAATATTTGCCAATAAAGCGGCTATTGATATGATAAAAGTTGAGTTTTCAAAACATGTGGCAAGTATTAGTCAGGATCTTCAGTTCAAATTTTTATGTTGTTTGCCCCTCTTAACCTATCCAACTATATCGATTCAGCTATTATTAGTAATCATCAGATCCTGGTTTGAATAGCTTCCAGAAGGAAGAGAACATTTTATATTGGTTTGGTGAGTTAATGGAGGACATGATGGCAACGTCGTGCCTTACAGATATGGTGAGAATACGTTGGATATTTCCATGTTAAAGTCGTGGTGTGGTTATTTGGATCGAGTAATCCGATATGCCCCGCTAAGCTTACATTGGAATTTAAGCATTGTGACCCAGGTTGCAATTGCCACTTAAGTTACTCGACCTGTGCAATACAATTAATATTGCCCATTCATTTTGACAGTAAATTAATTATGTGCAGTGCAATTATAAATTCTGTCTTAGAAAGTTAGAGACATTTGGTTTGTTTTTTTTGGGGTAATCACCCCTCAAAAAAATATAATAATTTTTTTTTATTGAAAGAGTGAGTTACTGTCGCTTGTGGTCACACACCCCCCCCCCCTCTTACCATTTAATCGAAATAATTCAATAATTCAATATAATTTGTGAGATCTCTCTTCAACCTCCCGGAAACTCCACTGCTCTTCTTCCGTCTTCCGACTGGGCTCGACGTCTTGTCGCTCGCCCGCTCACAGCGCCAACCTGTCTCTCTCTACCCGGTTGGATGCTCCGGGGGATACTCGCAATCCCCCTACTGTTCTCCATCGCCGGGTGCCACGGTTCACCTAACTCGCCCCGCGCATTATCCGCCGACGCTTGTGGGACATT
Organism: Nemertoderma westbladi; assembly: GCA_032718475.1. NCBI lineage: Eukaryota > Metazoa > Xenacoelomorpha > Nemertodermatida > Nemertodermatidae > Nemertoderma > Nemertoderma westbladi. The sequence continues at coordinate 108,938 of JAUCBJ010005520.1, forward strand.
CTCTGCCCCCCCCCCCCACTCGCCACTAATCTTTCGTGGTGGGGTGCCCGTAGCCCCCCCCCCCATTAGCCACCTCTTACTTCGCTACCTCCTACTTCGCTTCTACACCCCTCTCTAGTCGATGCATTGTTTCTACTTCGGCTGGGTGTACTCACCCCTGCCTCTCTCTGTGCGACTGTGTGGCCTTGCATGCTCCTGTCGGGTTGACTCACCCCCGCTACTCCCTGCCTAACTACGTGGCCTTGCAGGCTCCCATCAGGTTGACTCACCCCCGCTACTCCCTGCCTAACTACATGGCCTTGCAGGCTCCCGTCGGGTTGACTCACCACCGCTACTCCCTGCCTAACTACATGGCCTTGCAGGCTCTCGCTGGTCGGACCACCTGTGTCCCCTACATTCGTATTAATAGCACCATTATCAATAATATTATTATCTAAGTTATTCAAACTATTTAAATTATTTTGTTCGGGATTAGGGTTATTATTTGGATTACTTTGCACGCTTAAATTAGAATTATTTGGATTATTCTATATATTTAAAATGGAATTAATGATATTTGAAAATCAAATGATCATTTTGTGCGTTTAAATTTAAATTATTATTTTGATTATTTTGTACATTCAAATTAAAATTATTATTACTGGGTAAAATATTATTTCCTGCAATAAAGGTTTGATTAGGGTTGTCTACTACGGTACTATTAATATTAATTCTTCTAACGTATTATTATTACCCCCCCCCCCACCTGTACGGTTACACCAGTCTTGGGTCTGTCGTCCGGTGCCTATAAGTGGGGTATTAACAAATGTTTCCATTACTTCTGGCTCCTCGTAAACGCTACCCAAACCAGCCTCACTCTCTGATAGTCCCAACTTCGCCAGCTCTAACCGGCGCTTTTGCTTCACCTGGTACATACATACTACATACACTTTCCCGCCCTCTCTCTCTCCCTGTCCTCTCTCAAACTTTGGTCGGCCAACTCTGCCTCTCTCGCAATCCTCTCTACCCTCCTCGCCTCACGCTCCTTACGCTCTTTCGCCTCTCGCTCTTTATCCTCCCTCATTTCTCTCTCCTCACCCTCTCTATAAAGTTTCTCGAGAGAGAGTTAGCGAGAGAGTGTAAAGAGAGGGCCGAGAGGCCCTCTCTTTACACTCTCTCGCTAACTCTCTCTCTTTCTCTAATAATGCAGTTCCCTCATCCAGTTGCCTCTCCAACTCCCTCTGATCCAGCGCCACCAGGTCTAGTGGACACGCCAGATCTATCTCTAACACCCTTCTTGCTTTTGCGGAGAATGTAGCGGACTTATTGGTCACGACGGACTCCCGTCGCCTCTCTGTCCTACTAACTTTCCCCCGCTTTCTGGGGTTCTCGCTAACCGACGACACCGAATCCTCGGGGTTAACCTCGGGTTTGCCATTGTGCGGGTCCGCCCAACCCACTAACTTAATTCCCCTAGCATCCACTAAGTAGGGCCCTACGTACACTACCCCAGTACGGGCTCCATTACCCCGGATCGCCACAATTCAAACAGTTCTGTGGCGACCCCCCTCGCTCTCTCACTCGCCAGTTCTCCCTGTCCAAAATGGACTAAATAGTGAAAGTGTTTATTCGACTCATCTAGCCTCTGATATAGTTTAGGCTGGTCTACCTTTCTCCCTTCCTTGGCCTCCTTAAGCAGTTTCTTGATGGCGTTGTAGGCCCGTCGTAGCTGATCACTCGTCCCGACATCCTCTTCGCCGACTCCGCCTCCTCTCCTCGTCCGGGGTCGTACCGGCGGCCCCACCGTCGCCGTTCCGGTGGGCCGTCCATCGCCCTCGGCCTGTGGCTGGCCGGCGACTTCGGTACTCCGACTGCCATCGTGCGTCGACTCGTCTCTCCCTCGTGGTTGATGGCCGCCCTCCGCTTGGGCTACCGGATCGTCCCTCATCGGCGAATCCGGTGTGGCTGGCCGATACCGTCGCGTCGCGGCCTCACGGATCATTTGGTTGGTGTCATCCGGGGTCCACGGCAGCGTCCTCTCACCCTCTGATAATCGGGGCTCCCTATTGCTCATCTCGATCTCTCTTCCTTGCAGTCACAGTTTGTTGGCAGTCAAACTCGGCAGTTAATGACTGTGACAGGATCAGAGATCCCGACCGGGTTAGAAATGTACTCGTTACCATTCTGCTTGGCAATCGTGCTACTCGCTTTGGCTGAAGGCTGTTAGGGAAAACAATAAGAGTTTGTGTTGTTTGTCAGTATTGATTAACATAGGCGATAATAGCAAGTCGGTAATTGAATATGAATATAGCAGAAAATACAGGTTAATTGTTACCGGTATGGTGGTGGCGGTCATTAACTATGACCGGTCTGCACTGACTGAATAACTCAACTGACTGGTAAATCAGCAATGTAAGATAATATATGATTAACACACATTGAATATTGGTTTCACCTCCTACTGCACTTTGGCCCTCTGTACCCAATGGATGCTTTCCTGTTCCCAATCATGTGCTTCCCTCCCCACTATTGGCTAATATACAAATTGTCACTTTGGCACTCCCTGTGAGTGTTTCCCCCCGCTGCTAGCCTCTACTAGCTGTGTTCCCTCCGAGGTGGTTTGACCTCTCACCTTTCTCTGTGGCTTTGGGGCTTGTGTCACCCACCCAATGTTGGTTATGAGACGAGATTGATATTGGTAATCGTCGAAATAATTGTCTCGAATCCCCAACATATTGCTAAAATGCCACTGGTCCCATTTTCTGGTGGGTAATGAAGTGGAATTGAATCCGCTTACAAGTTTTAATGTTTGGTGGAATCTAGTCTGTCTGTCAGTCTTTTGTTTTACACGAGTATTACATGGACAGACCGTCATACAGAAAAACAGTGATAACTTGAGAACTGAAAAAGGTCTCACTTTTTTTAAGCGGTTTTTAGATTTGTAATCCTCATTCAATTCTGACCTAAGGGAGGTATAACCCCCCCCCCCCCTTAAGTCTAATAAACATCCAAAGACCTGCATCTTGAAGCGTCAGTAAAATGCGAGAACTTCAGAAACAGCCCACATGCAGCTAGTTGTTATGGGCTGTCCACCATGCTTATTTTCTCCATGGGCCTGCAAAATCATAAGATTGGGCGCAGGCTGGTCCTCACAGAGAAAGCAATGTCCTGCAAAGTGGAGGCGCTGTAAGTGTCAAGGCTTGGAGGAACCAATGAGTCACCTCCAATGTTATATATGGTCTATTTGGATATGTGTGCATTGAATATACTTGAAACAGTGAACCCAGCCTAGAATTCATGTGAATGTGCTATCCCGAGATTTGGTGTCCTCAGTAGTTAGAGACCAGCGTGGACTTCAATAGAGGAGTAGTGTTATTCTGGTGCTCTAAATAATAGGAACTTAAGATTCCGACATATTCTGTGTGACTTCCAAATCCAGGAAAGCTTGTTGTGCTCAGCAAATGTGGGGAAGGCCAAAGAGCAACACTAATGGAAATTGGAAAATTTTGTCCCCCTCTAGCTGTGTATGACAAAATTAAATATTTCACTAAAAACACTACCGATACGTCTAGTCCCTTGATATTTATCCAAATATTTTGAAACCAATTTATTTGCTCTCAATACTCTGGTCACAGGTCTTCGTGTCTACAAAAACTCTCCAGCAGTTCTTCTAATTATCAATTTTTAATAAAAATTAATTATATTTCTATCTTCTATTAACATTTCTGCACAAAATGATTGTTTTTGGAAATTTTTGTGGATTATATTATTTTCGGTCTATATTTTGGGAAAAAAATTTTTGTATCTGTTTTTTTTAGTTTGATATAAGGGCTTTCATGAGGTGACATCGGTTTTCACCATTGAATGATTTTTTTTGACCACAAAACAGCACTTTTCAACAACAATATGTAGGCCTATGGCTGATATTCATGACTCTCCGTATAAAACAACCCTTTTCTCAGTTCGCCGTTTTTATAATAATTGAGATAACCACAGTACTGCTGTACAATAATAAATCTTACACCGACACCATAATATATATAGTAAGTAAGGGGCGAGCCATATATTACAATAGTACCATCCTACATGGATACACCATCTGCTTTTCCCTACAGGATCGAAATTAGTTCAGTTTGTTTTGATCGGTTATGACTGTGGGGTGAAGGTTTGAGTTTCAGTTTCGCCGAAACAGATGGTTTGTTAGTGGTTGCGTGTGCTTCGTTGTGGTCCTGCTACCGGAATTGTTTCTGAGTTACTTACAGTTTCAGTCCGCGATGACAGTGGTTGGTAGTAGAGGCATAAAAATCGCCTGTTTCGCCACCAAATGCGTCCAGATGGGAGTTTAACATGGTAATCCCTCCGTTTCCCAACTTAGACGACCTGACCAATATGGGTTACATTAACAAACTGCTGGCTAGATGGAACGGCATTCCACTCCTCCACTATAGGGAAGCCGGAGTAATGATCTGTATATACCAGGAAGTGATTTCCACCAAGTTCAAATAAATCAGAGGAAGCGGATTGGAATGCATGGTTGGATACAGGGTCTGTCTGTAATGTCTCATTGTGGAGGCTGGGTAGTACTCCCTGACAGGCATCACATTGGCCAACCAATGGCCAATATATTGGCTTTGGTGCTGGGCTAATAGGCGCTATTTCGCACGCGCTGTTTCATCCTAGTGACTCCGAGGTGATGGGTGTGTAGTTGTTTTAGAACTTCACTCCTCTGTGACCTCGGTATTTATTACCAGGCGGTCCCCAAATAATACCAGGTCATTGTTGTATAATGACAAATTGTTGCTGATCGACCGGTATTCTTGTACCGAAGGTGGTGCAGTGTGGACTTTGCGAAAGTCGTCCCAAATATTTTCGATTTGTTGTTGGAATTCGGGATCAATGCGTGCTGCAGCTCATAGTCCCTCCATCAATTCATCTCCACTGTCGGAGTCTGATCCGTGAAGGTGTTGGTTGATTGCGTTAATCACTAATGGTGTAATGTGATTAGTGTCATCTGGTACTGGTTCCACCAGGAAGCGACTAAGTGCATCTGCTATGGGATGTTGTTTTCCCTTTTGCCATATTAATTCGAATTGGTATCTTGATTGTAAATCTGCCTTGATCTTTTGTATCTTGCGATTTTCAATCTGGTCGAGGTTATATGAATTAAATATCGCCAGCAGAGGCCAGTGATCAGTGACAACGGTGAATTTCGGCCAGCAAGATATAGTCAGCACTTTGAGATGGCATAATGAATTTCGATATTCTCCAACTCTATTACCACATACCGTCTTTCTGGGTCTGTAAGGAATCGGCTCCCACATGCGACTATTTTCCAGTCATCACCATGGAGTTGTAGGAGGTCGAATCCAAAGCCATATAACCTGGGCATCTGTTTCAAGGCGGGTTTCTCGGGTCGTGTCGAAGGGCGCTGGTACTGGGGGGCTAATCCGTGCTTTTTTTTAACTTTGGTAAATGCGGCGTCTTGATTGTCTGTCCATACGAATGCGTTTCGCGCACATAATAATTCACGTAGAAATCAGTCATTGAGATATCACTACTGTAATGACCCAGTTGATTGACCAGGCCCATGAAACTCCGCAAGTCCGTGATATTCTGAGGAGTTGGAAATTCGCTAATCGCAGGGAGTTTACCAGGTTCGGCGCAATTCCATCCTTGGATAATATATATCCCGCAAATTTCACTTGTCATTGAGAAAACTGGAATTTGTCTTTGTTAATAGTGATTCCATTCTCCCTGCAACGTTATAGGACTTATCCTACCCGCTTATGATGCTCAGCGACATTTGTGTCCTTGATAAGGATGTCGTCAATGATTTTGTAGACTTTTGAGAAGCCATCCATCGCCATATCTCCGCGAAAATTTTAGCTATCTCCCGAATTGATGAATCCAATGGGTGCTCTACAATAGCGGAATCGCTCCTATGGCGTAATGAATGTTGTCAGGTCGTGTGATTCTTCGGCTAATTCCACCTGCCAGTACCCAGATTTCGCATCAAGGACACTGAACACGCATGCTCCTGGTGTTCTATGTGAGATAATGTTGTGTGGAGATCGCGCTGTGTGTACTGTCAACTTAACCTGACTATTTAACTTGGTCAAGTCAAATGTCATTTGGATTTCGCCCAGTCTGTTTGTCTTGTTGGTTATAACTATGGGGTGGCTCCATCCTACGGGTTGGTTGCTAATGCGTTCGATGACGCCCTTTGCCAGCATCCCATCTATCTCTTTTTTTTTTGCTTTGTCTGCATTTAAACAGTATGGTTTCACCCCATCTATGAGTTGTATGTTCATCGGCAGCCCCAACATAGTTGGGAGTTCTCCAGGTTGATCAAACACGTCCTTAAACTCCTGTAGGAGCTTCTCTCCTCCGCAATACAGAAATTCTGGTATTGACCACTCCGACCACATAGGTTGTATGTTGCATTTTCCACTTTGCAGTGCCCGCTGAGCGGTACAGGGTCACCACATTTCATGCACTTTCCAGTCTCCACCTGTTGCTGTCTCACATTCTGGTAGGTGTCTCTGGATATTGCCTTTCGCCGTGGGCTGTTGTCCCCAAGTTTATTACGTTGATAACGACTTCTAAATCAAGTTTGTGCGCGTCCATGCTGAGCATCGGTTTGGTTTACCACATCCACGCGGTGTTGTAGACGTTGTGTTTCTCTGCTGGCGACCTCCTGAGTGTGGCAGAACTCGATCGTCTCTGTGTAGTTCAATTGTGGATGTTTTCCAAAAATTTCCTCCCGAGTTTTATCGTCGTTAATCCCGCAATCGACTATAGTTTGACGCCAGTCATCCATGTTCATTTGTGCGATTTCAGCATCATTGAATGCTTCACTAAGGCGTGAAAGGTATTCATCAAATGTCTTTCCTTCTGATTGTCTCATTTTTATAAGCTGGTATCGGTCCAACTTTATGTTATGTTGCGCCCGAATATACCCGTGTATCAAGTAGGCCTATAGGGTAGGGTAGGTAAGTCCGGATTGCTGCGCCATGGTCTGTAAAGAAAGCAGATATATAGTGTAGTGAATAAGTATAATAATTGAGATAACCACAGTACTGCTTAATTAATAATAAATCTTACACCATAATATATATAGTAAGTAAGGGGCGAGCCATATATTGCAATAGTACCGTCCTACATGGATAAACCACATACCAAAATGTGTAGCAGCTTTAGGTCCTACTTGTACTACTTCTATTTATGATTTGATCATTTGTTATATTTTAATAAGATTACAAAACCGCCGTGGAAGACCGGATGAAATGAAATTAAATAAGTATTTTTGTGGCTATGATTATCTCAACTGAAATGGAATTTAAAAATCATGAAGCCAATTCTAATTAATTTTAATTTATTAATTACAGAGATCCTAGGTGCAAGTCATTTAATTATCGTAACAAACAATCTTCTGGATTCTGTTGTCAATTAAATAACCAATATGCTGAAGATGTCAACACAACAGACCTGCTTCCATCTGAATCCTATGACTACATGGCAATCAGTGATGATAAACCGGGAACATCTGTACCACCAGTTAGTGTCCACACAGTAATATACCATAATGTAATGTAGGAGAATAAGCAATTGATAGAGTACCTAACTGTAGTAGGCATTATATATTACTATTGATTGGATAAACTAAATATCACTGGCAGACACGTTAGGCCTTTATAGATAACATAATTATAACAATAAGTCAAGAGTCAGCTGATCGCCACATTCTCTCCTCCACTAAGAAGAGTTCCTGCATCCATACCAATCTGGTTGGCACCAACTACTTTGGGAGCATCCTGATCATTGAGGTTCCATTATTGGAGCCTCATTTACGAGAGGTTGAGTTAATGGAGGAGGTTCCAAAGTTATAGGTGATTGCGGAAATTCTTCAGTGGTTTTGAGATGGTCACAACTGCCAATTGTAATGTGACGAACTCGTCAACCAAACCTTGAAAACTTGAAATGAACAAATCGGCGAACAAATATTGGATCATTGGTAGCATTCCTGCATCTACATCTATCTAAAATGTATCACCCTTACTGGGTTAAAACGCCAACCGGCCGCCCTTGGCAGGGTTCGGCCTACTATACATTGTTATCAGCTGATCGACAGACAACCTGATAATTGGTAATCACACCAATGGTAATGTGGCCTTATAGGTGATTAGCTCTAATATCTTATCTAAAATCTTATTTTTTTTTTAATAACTACACCCCAGACGGGGTAAAATGATGGTAAAATCTTATTAAAATCTTAATCTTTAGAGCTTAGCTCTAAAGTAGCCTTAGAGTTGATGCGCCCTACTACTCTTTGGATGACAATATCACACCATCTCCTACTTTAAAAATTCCATTGAATTGAATTTTTGGGCTCAATTTGGGTTAATTAACTAATTTACTAGTCTGATGTTTGTTCTGGCCAATATCGTTGGTAAATGTTGGCTGTTGTTCCCTTAATGCAATCCTAAGAAGCATTGATTGCATATAAATAAATGCATATCATAAGCGCAAAAAATAAATGCATATCATAAGCACAAAAAATAAATGCATATCATAAGCGCAAAAAATAAATGCATATCATAAGCACAAAAAATAAATGCATATCATAAGCACAAAAAATAAATGCATATCATAAGGTTCAATCAATCAAAGATCTTGTAAAGCAGCTGAAACAATTGCTGCTCCACTTTTATCTGAAGTACCATATCAATCGCACTCCCTAGCTACTGTTGGCATTTATAATTTCATTTGTGTGGAGGTGGTTGCTGTAGAAACTCTGATGTTGTCCCCCTTCATCAACTTCAAATATAGGGAGAGTCTTCAGTTTCATCTAACACCTGCACATCTGGGGAATGACAACGTTCTCTCGTATTGGCTGCTGTTGAAGAAGCACCACATTCCATTGCTGTTCCGATTTGTTGTTCTCTGATCAGTTAGAAATTTCCATCAGTGCAGTGGAACCTTGAGCCTTTTTCCAATGGTACATTGTAATATAATGTAATGTAATATAATTCTCACAACGACAAGCAGCAATTTTAATAAGCTTACTAGAATCATCCTTGAATATTAGTAATTTACCAATATATGAAACATCACCTTGAATCTTCGATTTTTGTAATACAACGTGGTAGTTGTCATTATATTTTGTATCATTTTATTAATATTCATAAAGGAGATTGACGCTTTTGTTGACATTGCTGCAATATGTATCTATTGCAACCTTCCTAGTTATTTCGTTTTTGGTAGGTGAAACGAGCATATTAAATAACAGTGCAGCCAGTTTGTAGAAACTATCACTGTCGGAATGTATATTACTTTCGGCACTCAGCACTCACTCAATCATTCAGGATGTCAAACCCAGACTAAACATGGTGAAAACGACACACTGGCCCATCGAATTTTTGGTGGAAATAATTCACAACATGTCCAGGGGCCTTAGAAAATACTACTTTCAGTGGCTTGTTTTCATGGAAGTGAATTCAAAATGAAATAAACTCAAACACCACGACCACCCACCCCACCACAACTGCCAGCAACAGCGCTATCGCTATAGATCCAGGGCGATCCCAGAGTCTCCCAGGAAAGTTAAGAATGCATGCTGATCAACTCCATTGATGAATACAATAAGGTTCAATTACATCATTGTGGGAAGGTAATATATTTGGTTTCATTTCGGTTAAGTGCCCAACTGTAGGATATTTTAGCAAAATCCTCAGACGTACCTGGGGAATGGAAGATTGTTCCTCACTAATTATTATTATAAAACTATTTTATATTTCAGATCTAATTACCTGAAAAAATTAGTTTGCCAACCGTTGGATTTGCTCATTCTAGTGCTCTTTGGGGAAACGCATCATTAGGTCAATGCTTTGTCAACTTTGGTTGTTAGGTCATGCACATCTTTAGGTCCTGCTCGCCCTCTATTCTAATACAGTAATTTACCAGTAGTATCATTCATTTGATGTTAGGTGAGGATTAGTTGGTAAGCCTCAAGTACAGTGTCTTGCAACCGTAAGACTGAGAAATAATCTAACAATTTAGCAGAATTTCGGACATTATTGCCTTGATTGGTTTAGGTTTATGTTATGAATTAGGGTTACATGGCACTAAATTTGGGATCGGGACATGCACAGTATTACTTACACTACAATAAAGTTAAAGTTATAAATTATAAGTGTTGGCAAGAAAATGTGAAATTTTAAATTTCAATGAAGGTCTTATTGGAGTGATCTGAAATTCAAAAAACGGGATTTTTATGTATTTTTTGGCATCATTTCGCAACTTTCCTACCGCTTTCACTTCAAATTTGAAATAAAAATATTTCGATCAACCCTAATGCAACAACTATCAATCACGAAAGTCATAAAAATCATGTATTTTTTTAATGAAACAAACCACTTCAATTATTTTATGTTTGAAATGCATGACTAATAAGCCTTCTCACATGTGTTTTTTCTGTTGTTTCAGTGCAAATGTAAAAGTGGAACTGAAGAAATTGGTTACGTGGAGGAAGTATGTCTCCTGGAACAAAAAAAACGTGAGTAATGCTATAAATACACTATGGTACAAGTCAGACTAGTCATTAGTAGTATAGGATGAATTTACAATCATGACAAATATGTTTAACAACCGGTATCACTTTCGAAATGTTTCGAAAATTTATCCGTTTTGAAATAATCAATTCATGTTTGTATCCGCAATAATTTTTATTGTCCGTTTAAATCCTTTTTTTTTGTCCTTTTTTTTTTATTTTTTATGTCCTCCAAAAATCTAATGTTCGGTTCCATGCTACCGGTTTCTCTACTGCTGTTCTCTCAGGCTATCAGTACCGGTATTAGTATATATAGCACTATTTTGCTGTATTGTATGTACAGATGTAGGTATAAAGCAGGTATTTCTGTATTTTAGTTCCGGTACCGGCACCGACTGCTGTAGGCCTACTGTGTTGCCTACCATTTAAATACGGTACTGGTAGGCCTAACGGCTGACTGGTTGTTTTGGTTAGAAAATCCCGCCTCTGTAACCTGCTCCTTTCCCCCGCCTCTGTAACCTGCTCCTTTCCCTCAATTAGTTAAGTGATCGTTTATTGTTTTGGTTAGGAAATCCCGTCTCTGTAACCTGCTCCTTTCTCCCAATTGGTAATGTTATCGTTTATTGTTCTGGTTAGAAAATCCCGTCTCTGTAACCTGCTCCTTTCCCTCAATTAGTTAAGTGATCGTTTATTGTTTTGGTTAGGAAATCCCGTCTCTGTAACCTGCTCCTTTCTCCCAATTGGTAATGTTATCGTTTATTGTTCTGGTTAGAAAATCCCGTCTCTGTAACCTGCTCCTTTCCCTGATTTGGTAAAGTGACTGTTTATTGTTTTGGTTAGAAAATCCCGCCTCTGTAACCTGCTCCTTTCCCTCAATTAGTTAAGTGATCGTTTATTGTTTTGGTTAGGAAATCCCGCCTCTGTAACCTGCTCCTTTTTCTCAATTGGTAATGTTATCGTTTATTGTTTTGGTTAGAAAATCCCGTCTCTGTAACCTGCTCCTTTCCCTCAATTAGTTAAATGATCGTTCATTGTTTCGGTTAGAAAATCCCGCCTCTGTAACCTGCTCCTTTCCCTGATTTGGTAAAGTGACTGTTTATTGTTTTGGTTAGAAAATCCGGCCTTAACCTGCACCTTTCCATCAATTGGTAATTGTTTTTGGCTATGAAATGAGTGTTTTGCTACGTCATGTGGTAATCGATTATCGACAACAACCACAAACTATTAAATTTAGAGTCTTTTACCACAGGCGCATATGGAATTCTATCTCATAGTCTATAAATCATGGAATGTTTTGGCACAGGCATAGTGAAACCAACTATCCGACAGACCAGAAATCAACAAATTTTGAATGTTTTGGCATAGGCATGTTGAAATCAACTGTCTGACAGTCCAGAAATCAGCAGTCTGACAGTTTGAAGAAATACATGTACATAAAAAGTCATTAAAAGGACAACAAACGTCATTAAAAGGACAACAAAAGTCATTATGCACAATTCGTAAAAATTCGTAAAAAAGGACATAAAAAATCACTGCCGTTTGTATCATCAGATAATAAATTGACTAAGCCTAAAGTAGGAGCTGTATTGAATGTTAACCAATTTAATATATAAATTACTACAATATTATATAATTCAACAAAATCCTATTAAAAATATTGCAAGTAACCAGGAAATTTAATATGTAGTGTGTATAATATCTATACATATATATAGTATGTATAGTACTATGTATATCAATATGTAATGCTGAACACAGAATACAGGTCGATGCATGTCGATTTTACCCTTGAGAGGTATAATTTTGATTGCAACAATAATATTCATGACCCCATCTGCTACAATTTGAAGAAGACTATTATTACATAATAATTAATACCTATAATTAAAATAATTAATTATTATAATTCTATAGTTAATAAAAACAGTATATCATTCGGGGGATGGAATTTATAGGTCATCTAATTAATTGTTTAAAGATTAGCAAACAATACAATGTAATTGCATTGATAAAACCCATAAATAAAACTTGGATATAAAATGTAAAATCGGGCTGCAAAAGATCACTTTCTGAGCTAAGAAAGGAAAATTGGATACAACTTGTCTGGATACAAGCGGTCCGTTTACCTTACAAAATGAAAAATACGAATGTGCGAAGTTAAGAACAATCGGGGGGTAGTGTCCGGGGGGGATCTGGGGGGGAAGTGTCCGGGGGGAAGTGTCCTACTTGAGCGGGGGGGGAACTGTCCGGGGGGGAAGTGTCCGGGGGGGGGGGGGGGGGGGGGGAGAGTGTCCGAACACCGTTTTTCCTTTATTGTTTTTGTTTTCGGTTTTCTGTTTCTCGTTTTTCTTAATCTCTTCATCTGTGAAAATTCCCCGGCAACCCATCACCTTAATCAATATGTAGACATTTATCATTATTTTGTATTCTACCTAACCATGCGCTTAGAGTAGACACCTTATAATCCTATGTAACCTACCTAATCCAATTACACCATTTAGTATGTAGACACCTGGGATTTCCCTATCAGCTTTTCCCAATTCAACCCTATATTTGTACTTTAGATTGACAGCTTACAACTAACTCTATGTATTTTCCCTTATCACAATTACCTTACATTATATATACACGTTAACCTTTTACCTTTAACCTTTTACACGTTAACCTGGGTTAAACTATCAGGTATTCTCCATTAAAACTTATATATATATATATATAGACCCCCACCTTTTCCTGTTAGTTGCCAGTACATAGTCTGATGCAGACCAGTAGGTCGAAAACGTTTACTATTGGATCTTTAATTAATATAATATAACCAGCTAAAGACCCTCAATACTTTATATATTTTTTCTATCATCTGTACACTATGATTACTATTGCAGATGATGGTGAATGGACAAATTGGACTACTGATACAAGCTTATGCACCAATCATATACCACCGGAAGAAACTGGAGGCATCATAGTGAGGTTTTGCGTGAAAAAGAGATGGGGTGGTGGTTGTGAAGGCATAGAAGAGCTACACCCTTGCATTGTTGACACAATGGGTTATTATGGTATGTAATGATGATAGAGATATTTGTTTTGGATGGGGGAAACCATTTCAGTATTATATAGTATATAATATATTATTTAGATTAGTTAGCACAATAGTTTTAATGTTTATCCCCAATGATATGTTGAATAACACCTAAATACTTCGATTAGACATTATACTGTAGATATACTGTAATTGCCATTATTATGATTATACTGTGATATTTAATACTGATTTGAATCCATAAACAGTCATATACCAATTATTGAAACATTTCGAAATGATATAATAGTGTAGTTTAAGTAAGCAAAATAATGCTATACAATGTGTATACAATGTTGTGTTCCTTGTATAATATTCCAGTATATGTACTATCAAAGGATACGGCCCTCAACAGTAAGAACCCAGTAAACTTTCATTGGCACCACAAGCTTCGGTTCTGCACTGAAAAGTCCAACCCTCAAAGATGTACTCAATCAGTATTATTTCCAGATCCTGTACATCTGATTGAGCACTGAACATATTTCAGACTGGACAGACTGATGAGGTTCTGATTAAGGACATGGGGGGAGGTTGGCGACTTGCCCTCGCTTCAGCAGATGATAGTGGCAATGGTGGAATTGGTCTATTGATGAATCCAACTGCACATGCAGCATTTGGACAACATAGACCAAATCTCTAACCGCATCATCCGTTGCCACTTCTCATGTTCTGGAAGACTGGCTAAGAAGTTTCCTAAGGTGGTTCTGATTGTGTGCTACTCTCCAACTAGTGTTGCCCCTGTAGAGGAGGTGGAAAATTTCTACCACGATCTACAAGCAGCTACTGATGGAGTGGATCAGCATGCATTCTTAACATTCCTGGGAGATTTTAATGCAAGTCTGCATCAATCACCTACATCGCCCTGGGTCTATAGCAATAGTGTTAACCGAAATTCTGTCCATCTTCAGGATTTTATCTCTGGAAATGGATTGTTTTCGGCTGGAACCCAGTTCAAGAAGCGAACTCGAAAGCTATTAATGGACTCATAGTGGACACATTGGTCACAAGTCCCAGATAGACCATATTCTGTTTCGTAGGAAATACAGGAGCTCTATACAAGACTGCAATGCATTTACACTTCGACCCTTCTCCAGTGATCACCGCCTTATTGTGGCCAAGGTAAGACTTAGTCTGCGTGCTAGCAGAACAACGAAATCTGCCTTGCCGCGGCATGACTGCTCCTCTCTGTTGCAACAGCCAAGTGCGAGATCCAGCTTCACACTACAGCTGAGCAACAGGTATGAGGTTCTTGCCTCTGAGGCGGCAGATACAGTAACTGTGAGGGCTATACTGCCTTCACAGAGGCAGTTAAGTTAGCAGCTGCAGAAACAGTTCCTGTGTACCCTCGAAACAGGAAACGGGTCCCCTGCCTGGACTGACAACAAAATTCAGAAGTGCCGAAATGACCTCTACAAGGCGCAGAAAGAGTCCCGACTCAAACAGACTACAGCGGCCAAGAATGCAGTTAAGGCTGCATCTAGGTCCCTGAACAGGCAGTACTCTGTTAATTTACAGGAATTAATAAACCAACAGGTTGATGCCATCAATGATGCTGACGACAGCAGGCAATCATCCCAGGCATGGAGATCGATCAACTTGCTTGCTGGACGAAAAAGCCAACCAACCACCAAGGTTAAGGCTGAATCACCAGCCGATCGCCTCAATGGTTGGAAGGCCCACTTTGAAAAGCTCCTCAATAATGACAGGGTATTGCCTGATAACTTTATAGAAGTAAAAGTGTCTGAGTATGTACTCCCAGATATTCCCATTGGTGATATATCCTTTGCTCCTTCACTCCTACCAAATTTCAGATGAATCTGATGGTTGGTTCTATAATTACACAGCTACCGGCGAAAAATACAAGTTTGAGAACTCTTATGCAATTTTACGTATCCCATTGAATTCAGAACCCTCACAAACCCATTTAACGCAAGAAACAAGATGACTCAATCAATTTATATTTGATGGATTTCAAAATTTGGTTCTAGCACAAATTTTGCAAATTCTGAAATCCAGTTTTTAGGAAATTTGAGATGTCTCGTTAAATAAATTATTAAACCCGTTTAATTATTTATACGGGCTATATTTATACCACTGAAATTGAATTCAGAACCCCATAAACCTGTACAATGTGTGACACAATGTGAGATTTTCACAAACAATTGAATTATTTTTAATTGTTTTCTAAAAAGTTCGTGCAGGCGCCAAATTTTGCACATAGCAGCAAAAAATATATATGCCTGGAGCAGCAACTCGTATAAATTCCATAATGACTCGGGACAATTCGTACGCGGACAATTCGTACCCGGATAATTTGTACCCGAATTTTTTGACGGGTACGGATTATCCGGATACTGAAAGTGCGCTATAATGATTTGTTATACCAGCTAGTTTTTTCTACTTTTTTATAAATGTTATAGAACACGTGTTAGTTATCAATTTTGATAAATATTTTTGTTCTAGAACACATTTTTTTCTAGAACATTTTTTTGGAAAAAATACCATCCTACTGTTAGAAGGTCAAATATTTGTTCTAGAAAAATAAACCTACATTATCTGTACCCGGACAATTCGTACCCCTCAAAAAAAATTTCTGGTACGAATTGTTCGGGTACGAATTGTCCTAACTTTATTCGCATAGACATCACAACCCTTATCTATTATGCAAAAACAGGTTCAAACAATCTATTTTCAACATTTTTCATATTTTCTAAACTTGGTGTTAGCACCAAAATTTGGCACCCGTCGATAAAAAAAGCTTGAAATTTCTAGCATATTTGATAATAATTCCATTTAATTGTAAACACCATAAAACCATGGTAATTCAAAAATAGAGATGTAAATAGAGATCATATTTCGTGAAGTTAAATATTCAAAAAACGTCTCAAAATAAGTGCCAAAAGTAGGGATTAAAAATGGTTCTATAATTCAAAAACTTCCCAATATCTTTAAAAAACGCTTTCTTTATTATGAAAGTTATAGATTTTTAGGAAAAGTCGTAAAATTTCATATTCCCAGCTGCATTTGTTTCAGAGTTAAGAAAAACCACTATTAGGGTTTAATAGGGTTAAAACCACTAACTCCATGTAGTAAGTAGTTAACTGTTCATTAAAATACTTAGCCAATGAATGGCCACCATGTACTAGCCCAGTTTTAATAAGCAAGATTTAGTTCTTAGATAAAATTCCTGTAGTTTTATCATAAATAGATCTGTCCAAAATTGTTCCAATTACATCAGATTCATCGGGGATCCCTTAGGATTGAAGTATTGCAAACCTAGTCTTGCACACAGTGCTCATAATAAGTCGACAAAAATTACAAACAATAGACCTCTTTCATTCTTTAATTTTTTCTTTCTTTCATTCATGTCATTCTTTAAGATAGCTATTCAATGATCTTCCTACTTGCCACAATCAGCTCTAAGAATAATCTACCTTTTTGAATACCATTTTGGCTGCCAAGCAAGTCTCTGCTGGAATAGTCAAATATTATCACCAAGGAAATGTGATTCAAACATGATTCTTTGGAATAGTTTGCTGCGATTGAGAACAGAATAATTCCCTAATACAATCTGATGAAATTCAACATAATTATTTAGAATAATTTTGCTGTGAAAAGAATATCTCCGCCGGAGAGGTTACCTTTTTTAGAGACTACGTATAACCAATTAGTCTTCAATTGCTATGGAACAACTTTCTTCTATGACAGACCTCTTTATTGAAAAAAAAAATATATATAATTGGATATATATATCATCACATATATATACATCACCTATCACGGGCCTACCCAGTATTTTCAGATGGGGGGGGGGGGGGGGGGGGGAACTCAAATGCAAAATTGATTACCAGTGGATGCAAACGTTTTTCGCTACAAGTATTTTTTGGATCCAATAATGTCCTGATTAAAGAGGATAATTGTTTTAAAAAATTGGATATTTGTATTGGAAATATATGAAAATATCTAGGCCTGCCTAGAATATAAAATAAACTACTAGAAGTAATTTCCCAAAACAGTACTTTTGGTGTAAGTACACTTTCGCCGAGCACCAGGGTAATGGCCCAAGAATTGGAACAGTGATGCAATCAAGTAAGAAAGGTTGTGTTAGTTTAACAAGTAACTCCTAGAAAAGTACCGGTAATGGAATATTAAATCTTTATATTTGCAGTAATTACTTGTCAACATTTAGCTTACTGGCCCCTAAACATAGAATATGGAGCAAACGACAAGATGGGAAAACAAAATGGGGTCATCAAAAGAAGTCCATCTTTCGGACCAGGACCATCCGGAGTGGATAACCAGGCAATGAATTTCCATTACGGATATGTATCAGTTCACCATGGTGTGGAGTTACTATCAGAAACATTCACCATGATAGCTTTCGTAAAACCTACGGGACCAGGTCCAATATTTGAATTTGGGACATCTTCAGCCATAGGTTCGCATTTGTGGTTATATCCCCTAGGAACAAGCCTCTACTATGATCCAAAAAATGGCATATCATCTATACTTACACTGGCTAATGCCGCAGAAATTAATGAATGGTATATGGTGGCTGTTGGAGTCAATGCAGTTGATAAAAAGGTGATGTTCTACAGTCGGAAAGTAGGAAATGATGACCATCAGAAGGTGGAGTTTGTTACACCATCAACAGCTAGAGGTAATGTAGATACTGAGAAGACTCTGTTGATAGGGAAGCGAGGAGAAGAAGATGGAACTTCTTTTAAAGGATATATTGCTCAAGCTCGCTATTACATTTGTTATGTATCATCAGCACAAATGGATATTATTTATGATGAGAGTTTACAATTTGAGATACAGATTGGGACAGAAACAGGTTTGTTATAGTAATTAAAATTAATTAATAAATAGGTATATAAAAATGTAGATATTTAATAATATAAACTGCTGCAGAATATTACAATCTATAATAAATATAATGTAAGTAAATATAGCATCACCTTTATAAAACAATTACTACTGTAGTTACGAATACGTGAGTGAAACGTGAAGTAATTATGTAGTAATACAAGCGGTATTTATCAATATTAAAAATATAAATATATATTATTATTATTTATATATTGTTAAAAAGGTATCGGTAACTATTTTAATAATAATAATTAATTATTTTATTGCTTGCGGAGAGATTACAGCAGTTAGTTTAGATTTAACTTTTAGTTTGGAGACTTTTAGAATTTAGTTTAGTCAGATTTAACAGGCCTTTCAGTCCAGAAAACTGCAAAGTTAGTGTAGACTTAAAAGTATAGTGATCAATAGAATGGCAGATTCTTCATTTATCAATAGGACCTTTAATAAATGATAAAATATGAACCCGTATAGTATAGGCGGGGTGGGTATTTTGAGTTTTGGTGTGTATCTATCTATGGCTATATAAGCCTGTGTATGTATCTGTGTATGTATGTACCTATGTATCTAATAAATGTATGTATGTATTATTATATATGTATGTATTGTTCTAAAATAGTTTTTGTTGTACAGTATGTATCGATCTATGCAGTATGTATCCATCTGCTTGTTTTTCAGTTTTTCACACAGTTTTGAGACTTTGCATAGATATAAATGGTCTTCAGTAATAATTTAGAGTAAAATATTTTCATACAAAACAGGACGAGCACAACGATGCTTGAAATTTAAGACGATTACTGAGTTAACTATACTGAGCGGGTTTGTTTCTAGTTTCTAATATAATTTAAATTGCAAAGAAACTGTAATAAATGTCACTAATAAGAAAATTGTAGGACGTTCGGAAAATTATAAAATTGTGAAGAGAATTGTTGTCGAATGAAAATTATTTTGTGTTTATTTATTATAAACTCACAATTATTTATTATATTTACTAATAAAACTGAATTATATCCTGCAACCTTAGTAATAACCCTGCAATGATAGAGTTCGTTAATTAAATAAACTTTGCCTGTTCTGCAGGGTGGAAATGTCTGTAACTGTTTACAGTTCACTGTGAGTCTGGGGGGCAAGTAACGGTTGATACGATTTACTTTCATTACTTCTTGTTAAGTGGAAATGTAATAATTATCTCCATAAGCTGCACCAAGCTTATGGAGATAATTATTACATGGCCAAAATATCCCTCTAGAAGGTCGGAAATAAACTTTATATATAATATACGTGGATAATATACTATAAAATAATAATATATATAAATAATATATAATATACTTGGATAATATACTTTTGTGTAAACACTTCGGAAATTTCGGGCGGAAAAAGATACTCAGTTAGTGCAACTAATGTGCTGTTGGTGTCGTAAAGTGTATATGAAATCTCTTTGGTCAATGAACGCACTCGGTTGATGTTCGATATTGGGGACATATCCAAGCCAGATGGGCCTATCCTTAAAAAATACACTGCGCAGTGGTTTACATGGGATTTTACATGAATCTCATTGATAATTATTGAGTAAAGTCGCTTACAGTGTCCTAACGCGTCGAAGACTGATGTCAGGAAAGTGTCCAATGATGGGTGTCAACGCTACGCCGACAACCAACGCCGACAACCATTATTAAAGCTAATTTATGTTATTTATTAGTTGGGGAAAGGAACAGGTTACAGTGGAAGGTTATTCCAACCAAAACAATAAACGAGAATCACGAACTCAGGTAACATTTTCATATTTTCCGTTGTCGGCAGTGGTTGTCAGCATAGCGTTTACACCCTGCGAAGATAGTTTAACAGTCCTGCAGTTGCATTAGATATACTGTGCAATAACCGTAGGCTAGGCAGTTTCACCTGCTCACTTAGAATAATATGGTGGAATAGCAAAACCACTGGAAAGCATTTACAGATATCACTAGAGGTGTAGACAACTTACTCTGTTCCATAAGGCAGTAAGGTGTTTATTAACACATCCTGGCGATACAATACAGTAAGGTCCGTGTCATCAGAAAATGACACTATATTACGGGACATGGTGTATATTTATTTCTTTATTTACCGCAGGCAACATATGGAAAATATAATATTATATTATAATCGCACAATCAGCCCATATCGTCTACCTACGCTACAGCACAATAATTAAGTATATAATTGATTATGTATGTATGTACTTAGTAATACTAATAATTCGCTAAATTAACAGATTTTCGGAATTGCACATTTCAAAAATTCTAGAACTATGCAACGCGGTGTAACGATATACAGCATTTACAATATAATTACTGGAACATTTTATCCTACGAAATAAACTTTGATTTGATTTGAAACGTAAATTAATGAAGCACGGAATATTGTTGCAACCAAAGAAATATGACATACTAGAACCTACAGAGATGAAAAATAGCTTTCTTGTTGCATTATTGTATGCTACCCTTAACCGATTATAGACAACAGATGAATAGTTCCTACGTGACCGTAGAGCATTACAGTATAGTGGAGTTATAAACGCTAGAAATAAACGAACTTTCACTGCAACGGTACAGGTACTAAATTTTCTAAACAACGTATTTGTACGGGCGTACATACTACATATTTGTTTCTTAATGTCAAGATCATCATCACGTGATTCGTGTATTATATGACCTAAATATGTAAATTTATCAGTTCTAGAAATAACACGCTGGTATAAATATATTGGAGCTATTGTACTTAAGTTACAAGATTTCAGGCACAAAAACATTACCTTAGTCTTCTTTAAATTAAACAATATAGAATGTGAAATTGCATAATCCTGACACACATTAACTAACTTTTGTAAACCTATAAAAGTGAATTTGACATTAAACCAATATCGTCTGCATACATTGTATGATTAATCCTTTGACCATTAATTGAACAACCTACGTTAGCCATTATAAGTTTACGGGATAAGTCGTCCATGTAATCATTAAATAAATAACCAGAAAATATTCCGCCTTGCTTCACGCCATTAAACACTGCAAACGTTCTGGGATATATATATCCTAAAGGCATATTTTCCCGAAATCAAAATGAAAACAGTATGTGCGGTGGCAAGACTTTGAGGTAACTTGTAATAGAGAGAACCTTAAGATAGCCTTCAAAGTAAAAATTGAATAACCAACAACCAAGAACCAAGAACGTCAACAAGTGGATTTGGAAGATCTTTAGGAAGATCTTAAATTGGCCTACAATATCAGCAATGAAAAGTACATTCAGGGCAATAGAAAATATATGACAAGACGCTATAGAAACAGTGGACTTTGAACCTGTCAAACTCCAGAGAAGCACTAAAATCATGTCCAATCATAAAACGAGTGGATTAGATGAAATCCGCCCTGACGAAGTCTGTAAAATTTGAGTGCTGAACAGACAATTATTGGATGTTTTCAACCAGATGCTAAATGGGGAAAAGTCACCAACATTATACAGTTAGACAATTATACAGTAGAAGTTCAAAACTGCTTTGAAGCACTTCAGTCAATGGATGAAGACCAATCCACCGATTCAATATACCAGAATATAATAACAGCCCACAAGGAATCAGCTAAGAGGCATATCCCCCAGAAACCTAAACGAAAACAGTATGTGCCATGGCAAAACTCTGAGGTTACTTGTAAGAGAGAAGATCTTAAGATAGCCTACAAAGGTAAAACCGAACAACCAACAACCGAAAACATTAACAAGGTTGAGAAAGCTAAGGACGATCTTAAATTGGCCTACAACATCAGCCAGGAAAAGTACATACAGGATAAAACTGAAGCAATTACAACTGCTCACATACAGCAACAATCAAGACTTACCTGGCAAACTGTAAATGAGGTATCTGGTCGGAAAAGTTGTGCAAAGGGGCGCCTCAAAGCCGATAGTCCTGAAGAACGTGTTGGGAAGTGGAAAAATCACTTCAGCAACTTGCTTGGGCAGCCACCAAACATCGAGGTCAGCCCTACAAGGAAAATATATGACAAGACACTACCCATAGAGACAGGGGACTTCACACCTACCGAACTCTAAAGAAGCATTAAAAGCATGTCCAATAATAAAGCGAGTGGATTAGATGAAATCCCAGCGGAGGTATGGAAAACCGGAGTGCTAAATAGACCATTATTGGATGTTTTCAACCAGATGCTAAATGGGGAAAAGACACCACCATTTTGGATTAAAAGCCAACTAGAGCCTCTCCCATAGAAAGGAGACTTCGGTATACCAACAAACTATCGTGGGATCTGTCTGCTTGTGGTAGCTGCCAAAATGATCAAAAAAATAGATTTCTATTTCAAGATATTTCAAGATAGTTTCAAATAAATATATTCTTATTTGACACTTGGTAACCATGGAAACGGCGATTAGTTTTTAATCTCTATAGGTATTTAACTAGAAATGAATTGGAGAGTTGAGTTGAGAATTGGACGTTTCAGCCTAGACTGAAAAGTACGTATAGCGCTGGTTAAACCCCCGGTGATGCGCTTTCTCATTTTTTCCATTTCAGAACAAAACCATAATATCATACCTTTAACTAGAAAGCACACGGCCTTCGGCCACTGCTTCGCGGTCAGGGGTGTGCTTTCACATCCAAGTGATCTGCTTTCCCCACTTTGTAAAAATATAACAATGGCCCTGAAAAGGGCTATTTATTTAGCAACATCATCAACTTTAGCACCATATAAAATAATAATAGCTCCCCCTATAAAGACTGTCGTTTGTGGAACTTGGTAGTTTTCTTGGCTCGGGCTCATTGTGACCCCCCTGCAGAGACTGTTGTTATTTCTCGTGACTCGGACTCACTGTGACCCCCCTGTAGAGACTGTCGTTGTTGGAAAGGCAGTTTCTCTTGGCTCGGACAATAATTGCAGTAACTTATTGAAATCAATAATGCATTTATTTTAATAAGTGTAAATGTACCTAAAAAAAGTGTGTTTACAATATCCAACATAATTTTTTGTATGTTTTTTATAGAAGCCTAATAATTTATTTTTGTGTTCGAAACTGTTTTTCCTAACCTTTAGAACCAAGGTGTGTGGTGGAAGTCCTGGTGGAGTTAATATTTTGCGAATCTCCACGGGAACCTTTTAGTCAGGATCGTCTGTGCTGTCTGCGCTATAAAAACATATTGGCTCAAACTTTTAATTTTATATTATTTTTCTGGTTTTATTCCGTTGAGGGGTCTTGAATGCAAACAGTCCAGTGTTCCATTTATCTTTTTCATCAATTTTTTCTTTGACAAAGTTTCTTTCAGCTGGCATAAAAACGTGTGAAATCTTTGCAAAGATCCTTCCACTGTAAGTGGGGTAACAGCCATGGCACATCAATTTGGTCAGATCGTCGGAATATAGCTTGGTTAAAAGTTAAGTCATGGTAAGTGCGCATGTCTCCTTGTAAAATATTACCAGAACAATTATACTATTTCTGGACCAGGTAAAAATAAGCCTCCGCGGTTTACTATGTTAATGAATGTCACCGTCTTCTTGAAATGTATATCCTTCAACAAAATTCTACAATTGTTACATGACCGAACCCCTGATATCATAATTCAATTGTATGGTGGCAATCAACTTCTCAACGTCATCACGTTTTCTCATTTTTGTAATTTTCATTTTTATTCAATTATAATTGTTTTTACTAGTTAATAAAAAGTACCGGTACTAGCTAACACAAAACCAAAACTACTAGCTACAGTACAGGCCACCAGCCAATTCCAGCACAAGCCATTTCATCAAATGTGATCACAAGTGAACACATTTGATCAAGTCACCTGATTGGCAGGTCACTACACTAATTCAATGGCGAGTTATCTTCTAGAGCCCACAGCAGGAGGCTGACTTGCTGGGACCGACAAAAGCTTTGTGTGAGGTGTATGTCTGATATCAGGTAGATGAGAGACCCCCCAGGGCGTAACATTGTGGACATGGGCTGTATTGGTAGAGAGAGAACTACATACAAGACCACATGGAGATTAATGGAGTGTATGGGAGTGGATGGGTAGACTGTCCCAAAAAACTAAATTTTTGAATTTCTTCACTCTCACCCAAAAATGTGTTGCTCCTTCATAAAATAACATGCCATGCAAAATTTGAGCACTTTTGAACATAGTTTAGAGGTCCCCCAACTCATGTTTATGTTTGCTAAGTCTACCAAAGGGGCTGGTCATTCATTAGGCGTATGAAGGTCTTGTTAGGAACATTAGAACCGCAATCATCGGTTTAGTGGGGGTAGACACCATTTACATGCACAGGGCAGGTCATGAACAAAAATATTACACTTTTTAATTTTTTTTATCAAATATTAGCTAAA
Source organism: Nemertoderma westbladi (assembly GCA_032718475.1). Lineage (NCBI taxonomy): Eukaryota > Metazoa > Xenacoelomorpha > Nemertodermatida > Nemertodermatidae > Nemertoderma > Nemertoderma westbladi. The sequence goes on from JAUCBJ010005520.1 coordinate 133,774, forward strand.
TTCCATATAATCAACTAACTACAACTAATGAGCCGTCTCAAAAACTTCCCTGCAAATTTACAGCTTCGCTGTAAATTTCAATAAATGTAGGTCTAAATGTAACCGAATAGAAATAAGAAATAGATTAGCATCTAGCTAGATCCTTACGATTACTGCTTCTAAAGTTTTTACGATGTTCCTCGACCATCTGAAGTTGGAGTTGTTTTTGATTCTCATTGATAGAAGCGTGGTTGTAATCAGACATCATCTTGATATATTGCTCTGCCAAGTCGTTGACGCAGGGGAGATTTCCTGCCGGTTCCTTATTTGTTTGGTAGGATTTTAGGCCATACCAGTTACATGCAGGCTCCTTGATGAAGTCGTGATCTGTTTTTATTATATCAAAATAACTTTTAGATATTGAGAGGTCACTTACTCTTTCAGGCAATTGAATTGCACTTGGATTATCACATAGACGGTATTGAGACTGTGAAACATCATCAGGTTTAAAAGATTCAGCGAGTATCTGTTTCTGATCTATTGACACCTTGTTAGAAAACAAACACAATGTTGCTAATTGTGGAGCAAGGTACCATGAATGACGTTTAATCATCCGAATGCCCACTTCTTTAATAGCAACATCACAGTCTTTCAATCTTTTTATGAGGCATATGTCATTGACTGCAGCATCAGTTATAAGCCCAGCAGTAAACCATGATTGAATATAGACAGTTAACACAAATTGGTTAAATCGTTGAATACCTTATA
>JAUCBJ010005521.1:0-45120 GCA_032718475.1 Nemertoderma westbladi
CAAAAAGATCTGCCAAACCAACCTTCAAATCAAAGATCCAGATGCAGCACAACATTAAGACTGAAAACAAATATAGTGAACTAGATAATGATACCAAAATTACCATACTTCCACAACAACTGACTGATTTCTTGGTGAATCTAAATAATGTTTCCAAAGAAACTGTCAATCTAAGAAAATCACAAGGTAGTAGCAAGAATGAACACAACAACTTTAAGCAACATCAAACGAGATACGAACAAGAAACCCAACGAAGCACCCCTTCCAACAAACGGAAGCAGTAGAAGCAGCACAGATATGAAGCGGAATAATAAAGGGTTTGATCTACACTACAAAACCTCTAGGGATTCATACTGGCACAATAACAATCAAGCCAACTATAATGGTAATCAATATAAATCTATCCTGCAAGATAATAATAGGCATACGGAGTATGTGAGGAACTCTTGGAGACATGCCCCAGAATCATCTCGACACCAAAGTCAAACATACCAGCAGTATCAGAAGAACAGAGTGAGTAGACATGATTATCCACATCAACACTTCCCAAACCCTCATCTAAGAGACCAATCTGAACATACCTCGTACCCCAGTAATGACCAATGTGACATAACCTATGACAACAGGTATTACAACCGATCCAACAGAAGTCATATGGCTAGGAATCGTTTTTAAGCTGGCTCCGAGTATCACAACTGGAGACCTAAATTTCAAAAATGCTGGAAATACGAGTAATATTTTGCAGAGAAGTGAAATCAGTCTTACTCAGTTTTTAAGACTTGCATTTTAATTTTCACATTTTTTACTCAAAATAGATAGATAGACAATTTGTTGTCAAAGAATAGTTAAGGAATGTCTCGCAAAGTTTATTCATGGGATTTTTCAGTGAATCTAATTTCGCAATAAAAAAATGTCAAATTAATAGTGCTAAAACCCAGCATCACTCTGTAGAACCAATATATTATAAAAAATGTAATATACTATATTAACACTGACACATTGACTTACCTACACATAGTTGCAACACTACAGTGTATACATGAGACATTGTTTCATAATGTTACATATCGAATAACACTATTACTGCTATATCTAGCACATACTCACAACAATCAATACCCTACATCTAAACATTAATTATCATTCCATCTTATATTCAAACGTAATTAACCTGTCAATATTGTACTGATAATGTATGTAGAACAAGTAAATTATTATTATTAGTTAGATGTATTTCGTATTAATTAATATGCATTTTATGCTATCGAAATCATTAGAATAATTGGATCTCGTTGGTAACATATGCTATAGTATAGAATTCAATGAACAATAATTTATAATTGATACTACCACAAGCTATTTGTAAACATCTGCGACCAGTTATGATGAATAAATCGATATTGAATAATTATTACTTGGCATTCAACAGCTATAACTCGGATATTTATCGCCTTTTTCTCTCGAGGTTGGGTGGGAGAGTGGGTGGACGAGTTGTGGGGAGTTATAACGGTCCCGAGTTCGAACCCGGTTGAATATTTTGTTATCTGAAAAATTGCGAAATTAAATTTAGTTACTGGTGAAAAATAGTAGAAGTTACCTGTAGACACCTCTAGCGTCTGTAAAATAAAGGTTGGTAAATATGAAAATACTGGTTGCTGAAAAATAGCGATTTGAAAAATAGTAGACGTTACCTGTAGACACTCGTAGCACCTGTAAAATAAAGGTTGGTAAATATGAAAATACTGGTTGCTGAAAAATTGCGATTTGAAAAATAGTAGATGTTACCTGATGCTAAGTGTAGACACCCGAACACCTGTAAAATAAAGGCTTATGATTGGATGCAGTACTAGCGTTGGGTGACTAATAACGCCTCTAGCGGAATAAGCGGGAACTTGAGAAGTTACCATGGTTACGGATGAAATGCTGACATCTGATTGGTTGAAATAATAACGACCACCGCAAAAGGTTGAAATGGTGGCTTCTGATTGGCTGCAGTACCAGAAATGGATGGTAATGATGGGCTATGGGTGACCATTATCCAGTGTCATAGTGCCAAAGGTCTGAAAGCGCGAACACAGTTATCGTTACATTTAGGCACGACCCCTTTTCGACTGATTCAGGACTGTCAGTGTTGTTACGCTAGGTCTGTTAACCCACTAGCTCGTATATAAACCATATAAATCACACCGCGGCAAGTTACTGTATTTAGGACTGTCAGTGATAGTTAGGATTCGCTGCGCGGGGATTGTTTTCCCGTGAGTTTGGTCTGTTACTGTAACTGTACATCTGCCTCACCGGTTAGAGGACAGGTATCCTTCTGTCTAGTACGTAGGCATTAGACCCGCTCACGTACATAGAATAGATACAAGGCTCTGTTCCTCGCCAGTAGTCGTTTGTGTACTATATCTGTTTGTTTAGATATCCTGGACTGGGATTTGTTGTCAGATACTGTACAAGCCCGTATACATTACTAGAGTCTCATAGTAAGATACATCGTTACTAGGATCTGGTAAGCGGTATACTACTGGACCCTTACAAAGAGGGAGGTTAAGAGAGCGAGTGGGGTGTGGGGGGGGGGGGGGGGGCTTTATACCCTCTCTTTGATTTACTGGTGTTTGGTTAAATTTCTTAGATACCGAGTTTGAGATACAGTAGAATCGCTAAATATTAATCTGTATCTCATAACTGAGCCCCGTGCTGCGCGAAGGCCCCACGATCGTGTTTAAAGTTGTGGGGCGAGCCACAAAGTGAGCGAAGCCTTAGCATATGGGTACCATTAACGAGTTGTTTGTCGTCGTCGTCGTCTGGCGTCGTAAGTTTTTGATCGCTAATAACTCGGTTATTCCTTGATGAAATTAAACGAAACGTGGTATGTATGTAGTCCGGCAAAAGTTTAGAAAGAATCTCAAGTTTGGTGAAAAAAGAACGAACGCAACGAGTTTACAGTGGATACGAGTATCCATCTGCCATAAATCAGCAGTTAGTTTCACAGTTTCGAGACTTTGCACAGTTATAAAGGTCGTTAGTCTCCGTTTAGGGAAATTATTTTAAGACAAAACAGCACGAGCGCAACGAGGCTAATGAAGGAGAAGTGTATTGTAAAACTAACAACTAATACTTAACTTAAATAGCCCTAGTTAGAAGGTTTACAAATGACAGTAAAAGTGTGTAAGGGCAAACTGAAATGGATCCCTTTTTTTACAACTAGTTTATCACAAACTGATAGTATCGCCTTCACTCATATATATATTTTGGGAAAGACGCTTTCGTATATCTAATAGAGATTAGTATAATGTATTCTCTAATATAGGCTCTCGTGCTGCGCAAAGGCACCACGAACGTGTTTTAATGGCTGCTGAAATAGTTACTCTTGTATTTTTAAGCTGCAATATGGCATTTTGAAACCAGCTGATGGCGTTGATAGGTACCCAGTTTAAAACCAATCAGGAAATACAGTAGTGATTCTAGTTTTTTTTAAGGGCTCCTGTAACTTACTATTCTTTATAAAGTTTTTTTAAAATCGAGAATAGTCAAACAATTTCACAAATATAGATAGAGAGAAACCCATCACCTATTGCAATTACAGTTTAAATAATAAAAAGTGATACAAATATTGGAGGGAAATTCAAAACGTATTTACATGTGATTAATAATTGTTATTGTCTAGTCTAACTGACCTACATACTTGCTACTTCAGTACTTGCTACTGTACTACTGTTCTAATCCGCCATGGAGGGGAGACCAGCACCGTCCTCTAGCCCCAGGCCACTGCGCCACCACATGCAGGATCCGCGCAGACAGTGGGATGTGCCACGGACGATGGCGAATAATATTCGCGTGCGGACCCATCCCATGACTGTCGCGGAGGGTTTCCCCCAAGATGCATGGAGTCTGGTGGCTATGACTCTGAGCAGTCTATTGGCCTGCGGTGCCAACACTCCGTCGCACGAAGCCACGAAGGGAGAGAAATCGCCGCGACGAGCTGCTACAGCAGCCGCATACAGCCGCTTCTTCTCATCCTCCGCCGCCTCGAGAATGGTCATAGGAGCGCGGTTAACGTACGACTCGGCGTCAAGGTTGGTTGACCTGATATCGATCAACGCCTGAGTCTTCACGTTAAACGCGCCCCTAATACCTACATCGCACCGCAGCCCTGTCCCGTCACCTTCCTCCAACTGCTCCCTTACTACTGGCTCCAGCATTACATTGCGCGGCCCAAACGCCAACGCGGCGAGGTCGCCCACAGCGTCTCTCAGCTCATTGTGGCGCTGGATGACAAGGCCGCCCTTCTTACAGTTCAACCCAAGGTTCAGGTCAAAGGCAGCCCCACACCCGTCGCACCGGCTGTGTACTCCAAGGAGGGGACTTCCGTATCACACGGCGATCGCGTCACGAAACTCATGTGGGGATAGATCATACTGGAGGTCCGCCCGGGGAATCGACGAGATCCAGCTACCGGTTTTGTACTCCGCCGCTCGGCGGATCGTGCGGCAGCGGCGTTCGGTCATCACCCCCAGTGCCTCCTCAAACTCTGAGATCTCGGTCAGTCTCCGGTCGTCTCGGTGGTCAGTCTCTGGTCATCTCGGTCGACCTTCCTCGCCTTCACCAAGCAGTCCCGGTGGGCTGACCGGTCGAATTCCTCGGTGCTAGCCATCGCGCCACTTAGGAACCGGGTCCCGTACAAGGATACGAGGTACGACGGTTTTGCCTCAGCTACCAGATTTCGCAGTCCTAGACCTCCTCGTTGTGTATACTGAGGCCAAGTCGCGGGTTTTTGGAACTTGAATATGACGCAGCGTCATCGTGTATTGTTACCAAGCTAGCAATTTGGCGAAAGTAATTCAGTTTTTGATTGGCTGGCTACAGCCGTGTCAGTGGGGCCGCCGCCGTAGTCTAAGGTCGAAGTGATAAAATTGTTATAGATTATCAACATTCGAAAACAATAAATTATAAATTAATGTGTAAATTTACACAGTGTCGTGCGGGCGCAAAGGCAAACACAAAAGCAAAACATCAGGGCCTACCAGGGCGAAATTTGGGGTGGAAACTTTATTTAACTGAAAGATGGTATCCCCCCTGAGTACTTTAAAGTACAACGTACAAGTACAAGTCAATGGCTCCTCAGCTCATTGGAACAGGCTGATTCCAGTGTTGGTCTTTTTTAACTGAAAATGTACCAATATTCTGACAGTTAACTTCGACAGTAGTCCTCAGGATATGCCTCATTGTTTGAGCATAAGCTCAAAGCATTGAATATGATTGAACATGAACAACTTCTGTTATCTGGGAACATGGATCCTGAAGTCAGGTGAGGACCTTCGCATGTAAGGTAAAGGAATAGGCAGCAATGAATTGGCTTTCAGGGGTTTGGAAGTCACACAGATTTCATCGGAAACGTAAGGTCCGATTATTTAGAGCAGCAGTAGTTCCAGTACTCCTCTATGGGAGTCCATGCTGGGCTCTAACTGTTGAGGACACCAAATCTTTGGATGGCATATTCACAATGATGCTACGCCGGGTTAATTGTGTCAAGTACAATGCAAACATCTCCAACCAGACTCTATATAACATTGGAGGTGTCTCATTGTTTCCCCCAAGCTTGACACTAGAACAAAGTCGCCTCCGCTTTGCAGGACATTGCTTTCGACATGAAGACCAGCCAGTGCATAATCTTCTGCTTTGGCAGCCAAGTGCAGTGAATAAGCATGGTGGACAGCCCATGACCTTCTTGAGTCGCATCTTAAAGGACACTGGCCTTAAAGATGCGGATGATCTAGCAAATGTCATGGGTGATAGGGAATTGTGGAGGCGCAATTTTGTCGACAAGCCGGGACAGCATTCTTAAAAATGCAGCTGCAATGCAGCATTGTATAACATTGGACGATTCAATGGCAAATGCCATTGAATATTTAATGCCGATTTTTAAATTTTAATGGCAAAACTGAGCTACACAAACATTGAATATATACAATTGCTTTGATATGTTGTGGCACATAGACGCAGTGTTCAATCAACTAACCTTGTAGTAAAGGACATATCTTCCATGCTGCAATCTCGCCGCGTTGCATATATTGACCCACCGAAACTTCCAAGAAAAACAAAGGATCCCCACCAAAAATTAGGAAAATGAAATATGGAATGAGAAACGCGCCTGAAAATATAAACTATTAGCATTGGAGGTGTCTCATTGGTTTTCCCAAGCTTGACACTTGAACAAAGCCGCCTCCGATTTGCAGGATATCACTTTCTCCATGAGGACAAACCTAGGCACAATCTTGTGATTTGGCTGCCCCATGGGGAAGTAAACTACCTATTCTAAAATATTTGTAATGACATAACAATGATAAACACATTACTTCGAATTATTATTTCGGTAATAATAACACTTCAATTTAACAAATAAATTACTTAATTAATGTACAATAAATATATTAAATTATTATCCTTCCCATCTCTAGATATAGTTTATCGACGTCACACAGGTGGCATTCACCCGTTAAATAAGTGATTTTGGAACGAGCGATAGATACCTGTAAGGCGTACTTTATTAATTGCCAAATAAAATAATTTATTTAAGAGAAAATATATTTGAATTATTGATTTTTTAAGAAGATAGTATATAATGTAGTTGTATATACTTTACTCAGGCAAATAGTTAGTTGTTTTTTAGACCTTTTTATTATTTTTAAATTCCATCACCTAACATTCAAAAAGAAAGTAGATAGTCCTAGTCTATTTGAAGAATTAATTTTTAGTTGCAAAGGTCTTCATCACAGCAAGTTGCGCTACAAGAAGTGTCTTGGGGTACATTAAAGGCGCTTATTGCTGCAGCACAAATGTAGGTCGTTATAGTGTCGTATTTAGTGTCAGATAGGTAATCTTCTGAGTTTTTAGGTAAATACATCGGCATTGTGGTTGGAGGGATTCCGCATGTTGGTCTATGGTCGGTCATAGTCTGAAATAATAACATTGTCGTGTAATAAACCAACAGAGGAATACATTTGAAACACAAGAAATAAAATAAAAATAAACTAGAAAGCCATCAAGATGGCTTTAAAAGAAACTGCCTTTTGGGACTCAGAATAAGCGCTAACTTTCCCGAGTGCCAAACTCTTATAATAATAGATACGCATCCACTCGATCCGTGCATTCGAGGGACCATGTTTATCTTTAAGTGAAACCAATTTTTGTGACAATTCTGGTGATAATTAATTGTCATTTATAATGGTTGCGAGATAAAAACATTATAACAAGAACTAAAATATTAAAACGTTGTTCCTTTTTGTTGTTTCAGTTGGTTTTTATCGGAAGTTTATTGATTATAAAACAATATTATTAATTAATCTATATCTTTCATATTTACTACTACTACTACTACTACTACTAGGATCGGCATGATGCATTGCAGCTGCATTTTTAAGAATGCTTTGCCGGCTTGTCGACAAAATTGCGCCGCCACAACTCCCTATCACCCATGATACTAGCTCGATCATCCGCATCTTCAAGGTCATTGTTCTTTAAGATGCGTCTCAAGAAAGTCATGGGCTGTCCACCATGCTTATTCACTCTATGAGGCTGCCAAAGTACAAGATTATGCACTAGCTGGTCCTCACGGCAAAAGCAATGTCCTGCAAAGCGGAGGCGATTTTGTTCTAGTGTCAAGCTTGGGGGAACCAATGAGACACCTCCAATGTTATATAGTGACTGGTTGGAGATGTGTGCATTGTACTTGACACAATGAACCCGGTGTAGCATTCTTGTGAATGTGCCATCCAGAGATTTCGTGTCCTCAGCAGTTAGAGCCCAGCATGGAGTCCCCTAAATAATGTCATATTTATTAAGACAACAACAAAGTACAGGTCAGGCTATATAAAAAATGATCTTTTCTTCTAGTAAAATAAAGTTTTTGTATACATAAGGTTCACATTACGTACGCTAAATAAGAAAATAAATATTATTCTAAACACCGTAAAAGCCCCACAATGGAGGAAAAAAATTGGATACTGATTATTAAATCTTGCAACGTAACAGTAATGAGAAACAATTCAAATAAATATAAATACTGCTGTATGTATAGAATACCAAGTTATTGATACACATTAATAATAATTACTGCTGTATGTATAGAATACCAAGTTATTGATACACATTAATAATAAATACTGCTGTATGTATAGAATACCAAGTTATTGATACACATTAATAATTACATTAATAATAATTACTGCTGTATGTATAGAATACCAAGTTATTGATACACATTAATAATTACATTAATAATAATTACTGCTGTATGTATAGAATACCAAGTTATTGATACACATTAATAATAATTACTGCTGTATGTATAGAATACCAAGTTATTGATACACATTAATAATTACATTAATAATAATTACTGCTGTATGTATAGAATACCAAGTTATTGATACACATTAATAATAATTACTGCTGTATGTATAGAATACCAAGTTATTGATACACATTAATAATAAATACTGCTGTATGTATAGAATACCAAGTTATTGATACACATTAATAATTACATTAATAATAATTACTGCTGTATGTATAGAATACCAAGTTATTGATATACATTAATAATTACATTAATAATAATTACTGCTGTATGTATAGAATACCAAGTTATTGATACACATTAATAATTACATTAATAATAATTACTGCTGTATGTATAGAATACCAAGTTATTGATACACATTAATAATTACATTAATAATAATTACTGCTGTATGTATAGAATACCAAGTTATTGATACACATTAATAATTACATTAATAATAATTACTGCTGTATGTATAGAATACCAAGTTATTGATACACATTAATAATAATTACTGCTGTATGTATAGAATACCAAGTTATTGATACACATTAATAATAATTACTGCTGTATGTATAGAATACCAAGTTATTGATACACATTAATAATAATTACTGCTGTATGTATAGAATACCAAGTTATTGATACACATTAATAATAATTACTGCTGTATGTATAGAATACCAAGTTATTGATACACATTAATAATAATTACTGCTGTATGTATAGAATACCAAGTTATTGATACACATTAATAATAATTACTGCTGTATGTATAGAATACCAAGTTATTGATACACATTAATAGTAATTACTGCTGTATGTATAGAATACCAAGTTATTGATACACATTAATAATAATTACTGCTGTATGTATAGAATACCAAGTTATTGATACACATTAATAATAATTACTGCTGTATGTATAGAATACCAAGTTATTGATACACATTAATAATAATTACTGCTGTATGTATAGAATACCAAGTTATTGATACACATTAATAATAATTACTGCTGTATGTATAGAATACCAAGTTATTGATACACATTAATAATAATTACTGCTGTATGTATAGAATACCAAGTTATTGATACACATTAATAATAATTACTGCTGTATGTATAGAATACCAAGTTATTGATACACATTAATAATTACATTAATAATAATTACTGCTGTATGTATAGAATACCAAGTTATTGATACACATTAATAATTACATTAATAATAATTACTGCTGTATGTATAGAATACCAAGTTATTGATACACATTAATAATTACATTAATAATAATTACTGCTGTATGTATAGAATACCAAGTTATTGATACACATTAATAATTACATTAATAATAATTACTGCTGTATGTATAGAATACCAAGTTATTGATACACATTAATAATAATTACTGCTGTATGTATAGAATACCAAGTTATTGATACACATTAATAATAATTACTGCTGTATGTATAGAATACCAAGTTATTGATACACATTAATAATTACATTAATAATAATTACTGCTGTATGTATAGAATACCAAGTTATTGATACACATTAATAATAATTACTGCTGTATGTATAGAATACCAAGTTATTGATACACATTAATAATAATTACTGCTGTATGTATAGAATACCAAGTTATTGATACACATTAATAATTACATTAATAATAATTACTGCTGTATGTATAGAATACCAAGTTATTGATACACATTAATAATTACATTAATAATAATTACTGCTGTATGTATAGAATACCAAGTTATTGATACACATTAATAATAATTACTGCTGTATGTATAGAATACCAAGTTATTGATACACATTAATAATAATTACTGCTGTATGTATAGAATACCAAGTTATTGATACACATTAATAATAATTACTGCTGTATGTATAGAATACCAAGTTATTGATACACATTAATAATTACATTAATAATAATTACTGCTGTATGTATAGAATACCAAGTTTATTGATACACATTAATAATTACATTAATAATAATTACTGCTGTATGTATAGAATACCAAGTTTATTGATACACATTAATAATTACATTAATAATAATTACTGCCAACTACCAAATTAATTAAAACTGAAATTAAAACATTACAGAGAAGGAGTAAATCAACAAATCACATTAATTTACCTTTTGAACGGTGTATCACAAATTTTACATTTTATAAATCACGAGATATTCAAAATTAAAATGAGTGGAAATGAAATTTAAGGCCATTAATCAAAATCAGTTGAGATACTCGTTCGTGGGGCCTTCGCGCAGCATGAGAGCTTATATTAGAAAGTACATTATACTAATCTCTATCATATATACGAAAAAAATATGAGCAAAGGCGAAGCCTCAGTTTGTGATAAACTAGTTGTATAAAGATAGATCCATTTCAGTTTGCCCTTATAAACTTTAACTGTCATTTGTAAACCTTCTAACTAGGGCTATTTAAGTTAAGTATGACATTTTTAGTTTTACAATACTCTTCTCCTTCATTAGCCTTGTTGCGCTCGTCCTGTTTTGTCTTAAAATAATTTTTATAACTATTTAACTTTAACTATAAAAACCTTTCTAACTCGAAACTGTGAGAGTGATTTATGATTTATGCTGATTTTTGACAGATGGACACTCATATCCACTGTAAACTCGTTGCATTCGTTCGTTTTTTACTAAACTTCAGATTATTACTAAGCTTTTGACGGACTACATTAGCAGACTTAGCGATCAAAAATTACGTCAAGGACGACGATGACGACGACAATGACAGCGGCAACGATGACGACGACAGACAATTCGTTAATGGGACCCATATGCTAAGGATTCGCTCACTTAGTGCCTCGCCCCACACTCAGTTACCTAATCAGAATCATTAGAGGGATCCCAACGGCTCCTCAGCTCATTAGAACATGCTGCTTCTAGTGTTGGTCTTTTTATTAACTCCAGAAAGACCAAAATTCTGACAGTTAACTTTGAAAGTCCTCAGCAAGTCTCTGATCGGATGAGCATAAGCTCAAAGGATGGTATGCTTGAGCATGTGGACGACTTCTGTTACCTGGGATCATGGATCCGGAAGTCAGGTGAGGACCTTCGAATACGTAAGGGAAAGGCATGGGCAGCCTTGAATAGGCTTTCCAGGATTTGGAAGTCACCGAGAATTAATCGGAAACTTAAGGTCCGATTATTTAGAGCAGCAGTAGTTCCAGTACTCCTCTACGGGAGTCCATGCTGGGCTCTAACTGCTGAGGACACCAAATCTCTGGATGGCACATTCACAAGAATGCTACGCCGGGTTCATTGTGTCAAGTACAATGCACACATCTCCAACCAGACTCTATATAACATTGGAGGTGTCTCATTGGTTCCCCCAAGCTTGACACTAGAACAAAATCGCCTCCGCTTTGCAGGACATTGCTTTCGCCGTGAGGACCAGCCAGTGCATAATCTTGTACTTTGGCAGCCTCATGGAGTGAATAAGCATGGTGGACAGCCCATGACTTTCTTGAGACGCATCTTAAAGGACACTGGCCTTAAAGATGCGGATGATCTAGCAAATGTCATGGGTGATAGGGAGTTGTGGCGGTGCAATTTTGTTGACAAGCCGGCACAGCATTCTTAAAAATGCAGCTGCAATGCAGCATGCCGATCCTAGTAGTAGTAGTTACCTAATAAATATTTACATTGGATTTCGACAGAGGCGCTAACAGCTGGCTACAGTAATTTCTATTACAAACACACAGATAGTGAGAGAGTAATACTGTAACTAATACTGATCTATGAATATTGCCATCCTAAAGCCAACAGCAGTGCACTTTATAACATAATGCCAAACAAACAGCTAGTACCTGGCTTGTGTTTTTATCATTTCGAAGAGATGTGTTCGACCTTTGAGTTCAAGCAGCAGTGACCATCTATAGCTGTCTTTACAGTAATAAATTAATTAATGGGCCTACTTGCGAGAGGTATAAGGGGTAACGAGGTGCCCTGAATCGAGTGGCGGGGTGTGTTTTTAATAAAATCACGAGGAAACGTTCAAAATGGTTGGTTTAAGTAAGCGCGGGAAGTCAAAATGATTTTGAAAATCGGCTGTGATTAGCTTCTACATATTTGACGTCACTACACAGTGCTCAGACAATTTCTTATATTGTTTTCTATGGAGGGTGATTTTGGATCCATTCAAATATACATTTAATCTCGATCATTTCATCACATGTGAAAACAGAGTGTCTTGTGCGTATTTTAGCACTACAATTAATTAAATTCATGATGATGAAAATAATATTGATAAAATGAATCAATTCAAAATTATAAACTCGCAGTTTGCCTGACCGGTATGCAAATAGTACTGAACCACTCAGCCCTATCCACCTATTGCATTGCAGTATCTTAGTATTGCTGTATTGCAGCTTTAAGTTCATTAAGTTAAAATGTGTACCGGTCACCTGTAGCGTAAGAGTTGTACAGCGGTAAGTTTTACTCAACGTAATGAACTTAAGCAACAATAAAGCAATAGGCCTACTCCGATACTATACAATGCAATAGGTGGCTAGGGCTGAGTTGGATACGGGGTCAGGCAATCTACCAAGTGTGCAAAATTGCAAACAGTATTATTTATAAGTGTTTGTAGTGTTAAAAGACGCGTTTGACTCTCCGATTTCAATTGATATAAGCCAGGTGAGAAATGATTGTAGAGCGAAACAAATCAAATTATTGATGAACTCATTAATTGGCAATCATTAAACTCTAAACTTTAAACATTAAATAATGTTGAATGACCTTTAGTCAGTCAGCCTTTGCTTAAACTTTTGTGGTGACTGGTATATATATTAAAGTTACATAGATATAACTTATGTAATCAATTTTGTAATAATATTAATTATACAATTTGTAAATTAAACATTTGTCTAAAGGTAAAATTATATTTCGAATTTATTTCACATTATTCATATTGTTTTCTTAATTAATCTTAATCAATTGACTTTATTGTGCACGAAAATTATTGAACCTTACAAGGATGTAGATTAAATGTGTATTTAAATCGATCGAAAATCAACCCATAGAAAACTATATAAGAAATTATCTGAGCACTGCTAAGTGACGTGATGTCAAATATGTAACAGCCAATCACAGCCGATTTTCAAAATTGGCTTCCCAGGCTTACTTATACTAAAAACCGCCATTTCGACCGATTCTTCCTGTGTTTACAAAAATCACACACCCCGCCACTCGATTCAGAGCACCTTGTCACCCCTTATTCGATTGTTTCTAGCCCAACAATTTTTTTCGCGCACCAACCCTATTGATTCCCTTGATCATCCGGACGTGACCGGACAATTGCCGATTTTATTAGTTGTAGTTAGTGGATCGGCCCATATTAACCCTAATCCATCATGTCTGTCCCCTTCCATACTACTACTACACTTGTACCGAAAGTCTAATATTTATTGCTGAAGAATTACAACACATCGTACGCATTCATCTGTCCATATTTCCATATTTTCATCTGAATAAGAACTGTGGCAACGCAAACCGTAGCCAACTGCCACAGGTGATGTAAGAATATATAGAATATATAAAGTGTTTCATATAATTACTAATAAATACTACTTAATAAATTAATACGTAATAAATACTATTGCTGGAAAGGTTGATATTAGCAGCTGTTTGAATTGTTTTGGATGGGAAAACGTGAGCATTCTGATCAATTAAATTTCGTTGTTGTTGTGCGTTAGACGGTCAGTGTGTCTGGTCGTAGTGAAATGTAAATTTAATAAATTGCACCAAAAAAAATATATAAAACAACAAATGTGAATATAGTTATATTTGGCATTACCATAACATAGTAATACCATTTCATCTACATATGTTTCAAAAAAAACAAAAATTACTTTCAAATAAAACTAGCTAAATAGTCTGAGCCTGTTAAAAACGATTTCTCCAATATGAATATGAGTACCGGGTATGCACAGGATATGAGTACCGGGTATGCGGGTACCGGGTATGATTTCTCCAATATGACTACCGGGTATTCACGGCGGGAATTATCGTTAGATATGTGATAAATGTAGGAACAGTTGAAATTGTGTGTCAAAGTTTGTCGGTTTAGCGTAGTTTTCGTGTAATATTTAATAAGTTCTGGAATTTTTATTAATTATGTTTCCAAGAGATTTAGAATTGTTATTAATTTTATTTATCAAAGTTATAATTCACTTTGTTTCCAATATACAGTAGTCTGGTCCCAAATCCTGAAAATACGCCTAGAAAGTGATGGCGAAGGCAAATTTGGGTATTGGCTGGCATCCAACGGTTTTTAGCTAAATCGAGTGTGCTGATTCCGAATCCGTCTGATGCCAAGCTCAATTGTGCATTTTTGGGTCCCGTTTCACCATGGCAACAGGAGGTCATTTGCAAAACACCACTTTCTATTGACTCTACATAATTCTAACCTTGACCTACCCCCCCCCCCCCCCCCCCCTAAACCGGCATCAGAGAATCCATTGAGGTACATTTTAGAACCCAGTTACCATGACAACTGTTCGATATACGTCTTCAAATGTCGTTTTTACTCCAAATTTAGGTGAATTTTTGCAAATATCAATAGTTTTCTAAACTATTGCCAAATACGTGTTCCCCTTGGGCTAAAATCATGAAACATTCCAAATATATTGTAAATATGAACCTCTATAATTTTAATGGTGGCGCCATAAAAATCGATTAGAAGTTGCCATGTATCCATGGAAACTAGCAAAAAATAACCTTGTGCAATGTTTCATCACTTTACATATAGTTACTATCAGTTTAAATAGAAATCAATTTAGGGTCAATTACCTTACATGTTCATAACCCAAGACAATTATTTACCGACGCAGCTTGTCTTTTCTTATTACCATAGCAACGGGAATCATTTCGTAATATGTAGAATATCCGTCAGAAACATGTCATGTGTTTCAGGTGCATAACAATATGTTATAGGGTCAACATTCATGATCACAAGCGAAGTCATTATTTCTATTGTTACCATAGCAACGGGCATATTTTATTATTTATGTATTTCCAATATCGTTATGGTATTTTATTCGCCTT
The DNA here is from genome assembly GCA_032718475.1 of Nemertoderma westbladi. NCBI lineage: Eukaryota > Metazoa > Xenacoelomorpha > Nemertodermatida > Nemertodermatidae > Nemertoderma > Nemertoderma westbladi. The sequence continues at coordinate 15,448 of JAUCBJ010005521.1, forward strand.
AGAGGTTAATAATTTAAGGATTTTTGATATTTAAAAGAATATGGGGTCTTCTGTAGTTATTCTATTTGACAAAGTCATGTTTTATGGTCATAGCAACGGGAGTTTTCCTCCTAATACGGGAATAACTGTTGGGTTTCCCAAAATTTTTTAAATAGTGCAGTTCAGACAAATTTTAAAATATGGGACGTATACCAAATCACTAAAATATATTTTAATTTACTTTATTTTCTTAGCAACGAAAGTTTACCATAGCAACCGGGGGTTTTTCATAAGAACATTTTTGCATAGGTTTTAAATAAGAGAAGCGTTATCTGTAGTGATGGCATGTTTTGTATAACAATGATAATTTTTGCATAGCAACGGCTACTTTAGCTTAGCAACGACGTTTTTTCATTGTAACAGCGGTCTTTTCACTACAAAAACATATTTTATACAGAACATAAAAGGTGAGTTTTACAGTGGCAATCAACTATGTATTTGTTTTTTCCATAGCAACGGTAAGTTAATCCTAAGCAACGGCGACGTTTGTATAGTAATGACGAGTTTACCTTAGCAACGGAATGTTTTTACATGGTAACAACTAGTTTTCAAGGAATCCCAAGTAGTAACACCACCTTGTGACGAGTTTTCTATAGCAACTAGATACTAGATCACGAGATAATCTTTTATAAATTTTGTGCGCTGGAATATAACGTGGCTTCTTTGAAGTCCCAGACTTCAGCCATAACTGGGCACATGTCATTTTACTGTAGTGGGCTTTGAGTAACACAAGAACATCTGTATCTCTAGACGATTCCACTATAGAATCTGCATCAATGTTCAGGCAGTGCAATACTATACGAGTGTCTACCTCTTAATCATTTCCTTGCAGTGAAGATACTTCTAAATCTCTATCAGATGATCTGTGATAATTATATCACGAAGACCTCCTGCTACTACAAGTACCGGTAATGGTGAAAAATATCGAGACTTGAAAAATATCGAGAGTAAAAATAACGAGAGTAAAAATATCGAGAGTAAAAATAACGAGTGTTGAAAATTAACGTGATTAAAAAATATCGAGAGTAAAAATAACGCGAGATGAAAAATATCGAAAATAACGAGTGTTGAAAAATATCGAGTGTTGAAAAATATCGAGAGTAAAAATATCGAGTGTTGAAAAATGTTGCCGTTATCCCGACACCAGGGGGGAAAAACGCCGATGCTGGAGGCGGGGCTTTACAGACCACGGAGTCCCGGCCAGTCACCGGATATTGATTGCGGAGAAGGAGGAATTTCTTAGATGCAGGATTGCGGTTAAGGAAAAGTTGCATTGGTTGGATATACTCTTTAATGTAACTTCCTATAGTTGAACCCTGATTGAGAATTAATTGGGCTTCCCCAAATCAATATACACCAAATATTCACAATAATTATACACGACAATATAAATCCCTACAGTATATTATTTAATTACCCACTGTTCGCTCAGATTTTAGCCTAACTAATGTTCCCCAGATTTTCCCTCGGTCCTAGTCTTGATGCCATAGTGTCGGTGTCGGTCGACCCTATCGCGTGTCCGTTCCACCCCTCCCGAACCCCGAAGGGATCGATCATCGAGAACCAGCACGGCTTGGCTAAGGGTCGGTCCAGTCGGTAGACTCTGTCGCGTATCCGTACCACCCCTCTCGAACCCCGAAGGGATCGGTCATCGAGAACCAGTACGGCTTGGCTAGGAGTCTGTTGTGTCGGTGGACCCGTTCGTGTGTCCGTCCCACCCCTCCCGAACCCCGAAGGGTTCGATCATCGAGAACCAGTACGGCTTGGCTAGGGGTCCGTCGGTTCATCGCAGAAACCCAACCACCTAGGCTTTCCGAGTCCTTATTCAGGCTCGTAGTCGCTTCGGTGGCCAAGAAACTACTCCGAACAGTCGGTAGGCCAGTAGAGTCCAGTCCTTTGTCTTTCGACCCCATCGCGTGTCCGTCCCACCCCTCGCGAACCCCGAAGGGATCGGTCATCGAGAACCAGTACGGCTTGGCTAAGGGGTCTGTCGTCGGTTCCCGTCGCAAATCCCTGGTACAAGCAGCCGGCGTTCCGATGTCCTTTTCAGGCTCGTAATAACTGCTGTTGACCAGAGACCGCTAAGGGCAGTCCTCGTCAAACCCTTCCTCTGTAAGTCGGCCGCCCTTTCGCGTGTCCGTCCCACCCCTCGCGAACCCCGAAGGGATCGGTCATCGAGAACCAGTACGGCTTGGCTAAGGGGGCTGTCGTTTCCCGTCGCAAATCCCTGACGCAAGCAGCCGGTGTTCCGATGTCCTTTTCAGGCTCGTAATAACTGCTGTTGGCCAGGGACCGCTAAGGGCAGTCCTCGTCAAACCCTTCCTCTGTAAGTCGGCCGCCCTTTCGCGTGTCCATCCCACCCCTCGCGAACCCCGAAGGGATCAGTCATCGAGAACCAGTACGGCTTGGCTAAGGGGGCTGTCGTTTCCCGTCGCAAATCCCTGACGCAAGCAGCCGGCGTTCCGATGTCCTTTTCAGGCTCGTAATAACTGCTGTTGGCCAGGGACCGCTAAGGGCAGTCCTTGTCCTTTAGGCCTGGCGCGTTACCAAATCCACCTCTACAGGCAGCAGGAAGTTGGCCAGGGCCTAATAGTACTCAGGCTAACCTGAATACTGCTTAATTTTGTCTCCCACCCCTGGCCCTTATAAACATGAAATTATTCCCGTACACTGTAAGTCGCCCCAATGTTCGCCCATAAATCGCCCCCAGTTCATTGAGTGTGCCCAAAACCCATGGTCCCGCACCCAGTAGTGATATCGGAATAATCATTTTAAATAAATACAAAAAATATTCAACTCGCGTTATGAAAAGTTGAAATACCGCGAACAGTCCCCCCCCCCCCCCAATGACCTTCGTGAGGTCTATCGGTAGATTGAGTTTGTGTAGGTCATTCCCAATATAAAAAACCCAAATTTAATATTGCATAGTCTTGATTAATTTGGCCTAGAGTTTATATATATATATATGTATAAAAATAAATGTTCAATAAATGTTCCTGGAATATCCCGATCCACTATTTCTTTCTCTGATACGCCTTTCTCCTCTTCGCCCGTCGACTCTCATCGATCGCTATAGCTGGTAGAGGAGCGTCAACATCCATCGTGAGCAGCGCTTCGGCTTGTCTCCTGGTGGCTTTTCCTTTCGATGGCAACGGGATCATATCGGTTCGTCGTTCCAACTCGGAGTTGCGAGCCTCAAGGAACCACTCTCCGTCACCGAACTCCTCTTTATACGAGTATAAGCGTCTAAGGACTTCGAATGGGCCGAATAATCCGGCGCTCAGCAACAGATCCACGTAGTGGAAAGGTAGCGTTGCCGTCGTATGGAGGCGCTCCGGGAAGGAAAAATACCCGCACGCCATCTCCTGCGCGATATTCCGAGCGTTTCTCCGAACCTTGGTCTTTATGTGGCTGTTTGCGTATGTTTCAAACATGACCATATTTCCCATAGCGGTAACGTCTTTGGTAGGACATTTGATATAGCAGCGGGGGCTAGAGGAATGTCCACGGAAACCGCACGTGGTGCAGAGGTTATATAGGATCAGACAGACGGAAACGTCGTGGCCCGATGTCGCGCAGTATGGGCAATAGAGTATCCCGAGGAGCTGGAGGCACGAATCGGTAACCCGATTCCTTCTACCGCGTGGGCACTGCTCCAAACCACAGTCACCGCACACCTCCAACTGCATCTCTCGACCGGGAAATATCGGAATCGGGACGCCGACGTAATACTCGAGTCGTCGGTCGCTCTTCTGAATATTTGCGGTGGTCGGTAGCCCGCGGAAGGCTGGGCTTTTGCGTAGTAGGTCCTCGCTTCGATAACCTTCTTTGTGTCCCGTCGGTCTCAACTCAGACGACCGTTTCTGGCGGTGGATCCATTCGGTTTGCTCGGCTTACCAACAGGTTAGTCGCATAGGATCCTGAGGAACGGAGGGTGTGGTAGCCACCGCTGGTCGGCGAAGAGGTGCCGGGGTATTCGACGGAGGGATTCCGAGGAGATTGTCGGGAGTCGGCGCAGCACTGGGGCCCTTCTCGACCAATATCGCTGAGTGGGTCCATTGATTGCTGGTACTCGGAATCTCCGACGACCAGTCTTCGCCACCCGGGAAAGGATACGGGGATAACCTTTGGCACGTATCGCCGAAGTCGTTTAACGCGAAGGTAGTAACTAACTCCCTCGCAGGGCTACCGAAGCCGAGTGGTGAGGAAACGCCCGCTTCCGTCGCCGGTTCGGTGGAGGCAACCCGTTTGGCTGCCGGTTGGTAAGCGGCCTCCGGCTCGAGTTGTCGCTTCGGGGTGGAGAGTAGAACACCCTCATGTAGCCATAGTTCTTCCCCTTCCGAAGAAATCAGAGGCTCCTCCGCACCGAGAAGATCGGTAATCGTAGGGATGTCGTAAGGTCCGCTCTCGTCCCAGGAATCGATAACGGCGAGCGTTTTCGTCTCTCCCGGTGTGATGTTCTCAACCGCTTTGAACGCGTGGTTTATAACCTCGTTCCAGTCGTAGTCGACGAAGGAAAGAGGAACCGCCGTAATGAGGTTATCGAGAGTTTTACAGATAAACTTAGCGACGGTGTAGCACTCCATAACGACGTAGATGTAGTTCCGTCGATCGGGATTCTCCCACCTTTGGTGTATCGTCCACTTCCGGTCAACGTCCTTCCATCGACCCTCTCGCTCGCTCTTTATTTCTAATCCCGGGTATCCACCATATATTTTATTATAATCCCGGAATTTCTGGGGTTTGAAGTCGATGCCGCCATTTAGCACAGCGAGGTAGCCGATCCCGGATTTCGTCGGTCTCACCTCTCGGAATCCTCGCATGAACTCAGCGAATCGTAACCAGGCTAATAGCGTTTGAGTGTCGACGCAATGGCTAAGGGCGTTGAGGTCGTCTCATCGGTTTCTTCCTGAAGGAGCGTTCGCGTAGTCGTTCCGGACGTCCGCCTTTATATCCGACCCGATTTTAATGACGTCGAAGTCGAAGAGGATCTTTTGGATTTCCGGAGGTAGCAACCAGATCGCTCCGGCTGCCTGCACTTCCTGTCTGGGTGTCGGAAATATTCGACATACCAATACCAAACCGTCCAGGGTTCCGAGGACGACGACCAAGGATCGACCGTATTCTTTCGCCCCGTATTTTTCTTGGTAGTCGTCGCGATTCTGGATGGTCGATATACGTTCCTCTCGAAGCATCGCCGTACACTCCGACAGGTTTCCCCAGTGGGCGAGGTACGTACTCTTGTCGTCGACGAAACTTTGACATCTCGCCAACGTAATCGCTTTCGAGGTGGGCGTCGCGTTTCCCTCGTTGTCGTAGATCAAACATCGGGATCTGTAGACGCTTAGCCGGAACGTTTCCCAATACGACAACTCATCCCCTCCGGTAGCCTTTGCGTTCCGAGTTCTTTTCAGTCTCGTACTAGCATCGGCTAACCGGAGGGCTCGTAGATTCCGGGAATCCGGTCCCTCTCGCCCGGTGAATTTAACGACTCGCACGTTCTCATTTATCAGGGCGTTCCAATTCGTATCAAAGTTAGGGGATCCAGGTTGCGGATATTCCAGTAGATCTATCGTATTACGTAATTCGCCGATAATTTGGCGATTTGGGTCCATATTTACAATTATGTCCGTTGCAAATTATATCAGTTAATTATAAATCCAGAAAGTCTGAAACTATAGTGATTGCAGAATAATTCAGTTTTATTTTTAGTTCAGTTTATTAATAACATTGCTATATAGGCATCTATCATCTTATTGCTAATACATTAAGCATTTACAGTTACTATAGCTATACATTTAATATCCAACCAGTTTTTTTTTACTTTTTTTTGTCCTCTTCTTTTTTCCAATTCTTTTCTTTATACTTTTTTTTGTCTTTTTTCATTTCTCATTATTATTTCATTTCACATTTCATTTATTTTAACATATTTCAACACATTTATTTCCACCATTTATTTTACATTTCATTTATTTCCACATCATCATTGGGGTTATAGCCCCCCGGCTATCATCATTGGTTATAAGCGCAGCACCAGGGTGCGCATCATTTCATTTTCATCATCATATGCATCATCATTCAGGTTTATAGTAGAGTTGTCTGATTCTTTTCATCATTTCCAACTACATTCAATCATCTTCTTTGGGAAATTTTCGTTGTGGAAGGGGTATTACGCGGCAATCTGGGATCTACAGCTGGGCTAGTTACACCGCCTACGCCCCAAACTGCGCACGTAACGGACAATGAAGGCGCTATAAGTGAAGTCACGTGGATGCACCAGGGACCCACCAGAATAACACTCCCAGCAACATAAAGCTCAGTCGACGAAGTCATGTGGGATAGGGTTACACAACATTCTGGGATCTACAGCTGGTCTAGTTACACCGCCTGCACCCCAAAATCCACGCAACGGTCCCACCAGAATAACGCGACTGAGAAACATAAAACCCTCTATCGTCGAAGTCATGTGGATGCACCATGGACCCACCAGAATAACGGGATAGAGGGGGTGTTGCGCGGCAATCCGGGATCTACAGCTGGACTAGTTACACCGCCTACGCCCCGAACTGCGCACGCAACGGACAACATAACATACTACAATGGATACAATGAATTCCACTTCAAATCTTTTCCATTTCCAATAATCCAATGGCGTTGGTCCCGATGACCTAATTCAGGGTAAACAATACATAAACGACCCTGCGTCAGTCGAAACATCTGCAGGGTGACGCTGGACTCCACATAACACACGAGGAAACACAAATACCATTGCGTGGTTACAGTTGGTTTAAGGGGGGTCCATTTTCATTGTCGATAAATCACAGTTTAAAAGAGTTTGTCAACAGGATGAGAAGGGTTTACACGGGTTTGTAATTGTCACCAATGTCTGCAGCAGGATCCTGAGTAGGGAACTTATCACCTCTCGTAGTGTCACCGCTGTCATTGCCTTCGAGAAGGCACAGCCTCTGGATAGGGCGTTGGTAGTGGCCCTTTTTATAATTGTCACCAATGTCCGCAGCAGGATCTTGAGTAGGGAACTTATCACCTCTCGTAGAGTCACCGCTGTCATTGCCTTCAAGAATGCACAGCCTCTGGATAGGGCGTTGGTAGTGGCCCTTTGCCATTCGTATCGTCACAGTCCTCGCAAGTCCGTCTTTGCTCGGTTGTATTGCCACGACTCGCGTCACAGGCCAGTGGACGCGGTCTTTAAGGTCTTCTTTTACTAGTACCATGTCGCCAACTTCGACATTCCTGTAGGTGTGGTTCCACTTCCTCCTGGTCCGGAGGGTTATGAGGTACTCCTGGGCCCAGATTCTCCACCAATGCGCTGCCAACGCTTGGGCCTTCTTCCAGTTTGTATGTCTCGCGATATCGTTGGGATCCGGAAACATTGTCTCTGGGAGAACATGAGTTTTAGGTCTCCCCAGTAGGTGGTTAGGAGTAAGGGGCTCCAGGTCTGTGGGGTCGTCGCGGATAGGGACAATGGGTCGGTTGTTCAGGGTAGCCGTGATCTCGCAGAATGTTGTGCGGAGGGTGTCATGGGTTACCCGGGCGTCTCCTAGAGCGACGCGCATGGATCGTTTCACTAGGTCGATCAGTTTCTCCCATACCCCGCTCGTATGGGGTGCTAATGGGGTCTGGAAGTGCCACTGTATCTGGTGTTACTTCCAGACTTGGGATGCGGTGTTATCGGTAAACCATCCCTCGATCGCCTCTCTAAGTTCTCTTTCTCCTCCCACAAAGTTTGTGCCATTATCGGAATACATGTGATGACAATGTCCCATTGCTCGCCACAAACCAACGCAGAGCGTTGATGAATGCATGTTGCGTAAGGTTCACCACAATGTCTAGGTAGATTGCCCTAGACCTAAGGCACGTAAATATGGCCCCCCAGCATTTGATGTTGGATCGTTGTTCGATGACCGTAAACGGTCCGAAACAGTCCACTCCGGTGACGTAGAACGGTGGGGAATCGGGCTGTAGACGGGTGGCTGGTAAGTTGGCCATCTTTTGTGTGAGTGGTGGCGCTAGATATCTTCTGCAGGTAAAGCAACGTTTCAACACTTTCCGGATCAGTGGCTGGATGTGTGTGATCCAATATCTTTGTCTTATATTAGCTATAATCCAGTTTTGTCCTGCGTGATGGTTTTCCTCGTGACATTGTTGAATTAATAGCTTGGCTAGTGTCGAAGTTCCGGGCAGGAGCGCCGGGTATTTAACCTCATATTCGACCGGGGCGTTTGCCATCCGGGTATTCAGTCGGATCAGTCCGTCCTCTCCCATCATTGGTCTCAGTTGGTAGACTGGGCTATCCGGTTTCAAGGTCTTGCCCGCACTGAGTTGTTCCCACTCATCGGGGAAACTTTCTCTCTGGACATATCCAACGATACACTTCTCCGCGATAATGAGTTCTTGTATACTCCGTTGAACTATCGGCTTGTTGTCTTTCCACCGTAGGAAGTTGCGAAGGGTTATAATGTGGTGGATGAGCCGTCTCATTGATGAAGTTCGCTCGATCAACAGATGTAAAGACGCCGCTGGTTGAATGATCGTCGCAACGTTATAGTGCCTGCCCGAGTCCTTTGCAGGCTCAGTCAGACAACTATAAATTTCCACTGCGTTGCTTCTATGGACTTTACGGATCTCTTTATCGTCCTCGGAGTATTTTCCGCTATCGAGTTCAGGGTCGAATTGGGTACTCCATGTTAATTGTGGCTGCTGTAGGAATTCCGGGCCTGTAAGCCAGAGTTTACTTTTACCGAGTTGTTTTGGGGTGGCGCCTCGGCTTGATATGTCCGCTGGATTTTCTTTCCCGTTTACGTGGTGCCACTGTTCTCGGCCGGTACACTGTTTTATCTCCGTGGCTCGGTTCGCTACAAACGTAGTGTGACGTCGGGATGGAGAGTGGAGATAGTAGAGAACGATACTCGAATCGACCCAGAAGTGTTGAGATTCGATGGGGATTCGTAGGTTCTGCATGACCATGCGGTTCTGTCTCACTGCCCAAACTGCAGCCTGTAGCTCGAGTCTTGGAATCGTTGCTACGAATTCCCCGGATACTGTCTTAGCTTTAGAAAATAAAAAGCTCGTATCGCCGTTTCCGTCATTGCTTAGTCTTCGTAAGAAGGTGACTACGCCGATTCCGGTATTGAAGCATCCGAGAAGGTATGGAGCTGGAAGATATCGGTGGGTAGTTTGTCGAGGAAGAACGGTCGAGGGATCCGCATAAGATGTAGGTGTTCGAGCTGGTCCGTCCATTTTCTCCATTTGACGCTGAGGTGTGGGGGGAGTTCTTCATCCCATCCCAGTCCTTCTATCCACATTTCTTTAATCAGGTTCATTCCAGCCAAGGTTACCGGAGATATGAAATTTAGTGGGTCAAAGATTGCGCTTTTTATCGACAAACATCCCCTTTTCGTCATAGGCTTGGGTAGGGGTTTATATTTGAAAATAAATTTGTCTGATTCTATGTCCCATTCAATACCGAGTACACGGTGTTCCACATCCTCCGAGTACATTTTGTTATTGTCCAGTCGGATGTCCTCCGGAAACTTTTCCATAAGTTTCTTGTCGTGGGATCTGAACTTCACGAGAGGGAAACCTCCTTTCTTTAAACATTCTACCATCCCCATTGCTAGCTGATATGCCTCGTCCACATTATCTGCGCCGGCGCATCCATCATCCACGTAGAAGCATCGTCGGATGGTTTCTATGACAGTAGGAGGGAACTCGTTTTCGCACATGGTTGCCGTCTTTTTCAGCATGTCACTACATGCTACCGGCGAGTCCTTAGTGCCGAAGATCCTGACGATCATACGCATTACGTCTACATCCTTCATTGTAAGTTGACTAATCTCCTGTTGAGTTAGTATTTTATCCGTCCATAGGATACGTAGACAATCTGAGTCTCTTGGTAGCGTACGAACTTGGTGAAACATGGCTTTGATGTCGCAGGTGAATTCTATCCGGTTTTCCCTGAACCTGATCAATACGCCAATGAGTGTACTATATATGTTGGGCCCCGTATAAAGCTGACTATTCAGGGATTCGCCTTGATACATAGCAGCGGCATCATTAACTACTCGGATTTTACCACCCTTCCGGGCTTCTACCACGTAGTGAGTTGGAAGATAATATGTTCTTTTACCCCCTTGCAGTTCATTCCGTGGTACCATTTCTGCTAATCCGTCGTCGAGATATCCTTGGATTACGGTATTATATTTCTCCTTTATCTCAGGTTGGTCATTCAGCCGGCGTAGAATCCCCTTAAGTCGCCTAAGGGCCATGTTGGCGTTGTTTGCCATTGGTTTATTTGGGTCCTTCCATAACATGGGTAAACACCAGTGTCCGTCGTTGAACGTGGCCTGGTCCAGGACATCCATACAATATCGATCCTCCTCGGACGGGTTTTTGTCCTTTTCAGCGAACTCTTGGGTCTCTAGATTAAAGTATTTAGTCATCTCTTGCTGGGTTTTTTCGGTCTCAAGAAATAAATCCTCATCGAGGTCTGTAGCTGAGCAATAACCCACGGATGTTGCATTTTCTTTAATCTGACATTTAGGAAGGTATGTATAGGTGTCAGTACTCTCTTCCTTGATGCCGCAGAGGGTCCATCCCATTATTGTTCGTTCAGCGTAAAAGCCGTCATCCTTCTTTATGGATCGGGCGACATCTCCGGTAGGTATGTGTAATTCCGGTGTATCAAGTCCGATCAGTAGGGTGATGCGGTTTACGTCCAACTGCGGACACCTCAGATCTACATCGTCTCGGTCCAATTGTATGAGGGGGGCGTACTCGGCTGATTGTCGGAACCGCACTCGGAGGTCTGTGTGTACCAAGGCGTTCTTGATGGTTAGCTTAACCGTTTCGTAGCCCTTCAGTACTCCTTCCATCTGGAGTTGCACCTCCCCGGACTCTACCTCTCTGTTATCGGTGATGGTTTGTATGGGCCGTTTACAAGGTTCATATTCTAGGCCGAGTTGCTCGAGGAAATCCCGGTCAATGATGGTTCCGTCAGGTTCCGTCAAGGAAAGCGAGCGTCGTCAGGGATTTGCCGACTCCTTGAATCCTTACTGGGATTACCATTGCAAAGACCATGTAACGGCGATTTATAAGATTAATCGTGGCTGAAATATTTGTTACTTGTGGTGTATCGGTGGAGATTTTAAACGGGTTGGTTTCTCTCCGTTGGGTTGTCCGGGTTCCTTTAAAAACGTGGTTCGTTTCTCCTCTTCGCTTGGCTTCGATCCGAAAGGGGAGGGTAGTGAAATCGAAGTTCGCGGGGATGTGGAGGAGCATGTGATGACGTAGGTCGTTACAGACCGCATAGCACGATCTTTGGTCGCAATCCCGAACATAGTGACCTGTTCCAAGACACCGGAAGCATCCTCGGTGTTTCATTATCGCCTCAAAGCGTGGGACGAGTTCGGCGAACTGGAACTTCCTGCAGAATTCCACTTTATGTTTCTCTCCACAGAAGAGACAGAGGATGGAGTTTGTGATGCCTTCCCTCTCGGGTGCCCAATTCGCAAGGTAACACGCCCATTCCTCGGCTGATGTCAGTTCCTCGTAGTCTTCATCGTCGGAATCCTCGGCCATGGTGGTGGCCATCGTTCTCACCGGAGGAGGGCGGAATCTCGGTTTCTGAGTGGGTGTCTTACTCCTGGAGTTGTTCTCTATTCCGTCCAACTTGGCGAGACTCTGTTTCGAGAACATTGAGTCATTCATGGCTTCGGAGATATCGTCCAGGAATGCCGACATTTCGAGGAAGCTGGGATCTCGATCTGGGTGTCTGCGCCGGAGATCTACACATTTATACGCCCACTTACTTTGTAGCCATCCGGGGAATTTCCGGGTGATCTGTAGGAGGTTTAGAATGTTGTTCACTTGTTCCTCCTTATTTAATGGTTTCAGAGTGTAGTAGGCATCCTTCATCGAGTCAGAGAAATCTTGGATATTCTGTGGGTCCCCTAGGGATCCCGCGTCCTGGATCAGTTTCTCGAGAGTTTTATTAATTATAGTCCCGATATTTCGATATCTTTTATCTAGAGTCTTCTATGCGTCATAGTATGCTTCATGAGCTCCTCCTTCAAAGCATGCGATAATTCGGCGTGGTTTGTCACCCAGGTATTGTGATAAATATACCGGTTTCTGTGCGTCGGCTATGTCCGTTGATCCAATTTGCGCAAAGAACCGTTTCTTGAATCTGAGGTAATCGACGGGATCTCCTTCGAAGGTGCGGATCTCCATCTTGGGCATGGCCAGTCGGTTCTCTAATGCCCGGATGATACCAACGTCGTCTGAACCGGAATGACTAGGAGGGTTATAATTATCGGCACTCTCTCCCATACACGATGGATCGATGATAGGTGGAGTTTTAATGATGACGCGGCTATGGCTTTGTGGTGTGGACGTAAACGGGTTGTTGGATCGGGGAGTGGCGATCCGTTCCGAGTCCTTTTCAGGCTCGTACTTGGGGACGCTCGGGACCGTGGAAGTGGCTGGGATATAAGGTTCCTCATTCTTTAGCGTAGCTGGTGGGGGATGGAATACCGGTGCTTGTGCCGATAACGTAGACTGTATGGTAGGTTTCGGGGTTTTCACCGTTAATGACCTCTCTAATTCTGGTATCGGTATTGGTTCATATTTCTGATCTATATCCCTTTCCCAGTCCTCGTATATTTGAATATCTCGTTCTATGAGTGCAGCTTCGTATTCCACGAGTTTCGCAATATCCGCATTCTTTTTGTGGATGAGAATCGCTTGGGCCTCGGCGTGTTGTTTACGCATTTCTGCTTCCCATTTACGTTGTTCGATCTCTTGTCTGGCCTCTTGTTTATGTTGTTCGGCCCGTTGTTCAGCCTCCTGTTTTTGCATTTCGGCGGCTATTATATCTTGCTCGGTTTGCAGTTGAACGTACTCATCTTCCATCCGGGCTTTGAGGGCTAATGCCTTCTGATCTCGGAGTGGCGGCCCCCCTTGAGAACTGCGCGCTGAGCCGGATATCTCGCTCCTAGCGCTGGAGCGCTGGTGTCTTGAGGACCCCGTTCTCTTTCGATGAATTGTGGTCCTGGTGTTGGAGGTTCGCACCGATTCTGTGTCTGTTCTTTCAGCTCTCTTGTAGTACTGTTCTTCGTAGCCTCTCACGAGGCTAAGGGTCCTCCGGTGTTGTTTGCGGAATTCGTCTAGGCGTGCAATGTGTTCTTCCAATTTGGGATAATTTACCTGGTCGGTGGCGGGGATGAGTTCTTGGTACGCCTGTATCATTCTCTCATATCTTTGTAAGATACTTCGGATACTCTGAAGCTGAGTTTGTATCTCGTTGAGGGGGGTTTCGACTCCCTTGAGTTGTTTCTCTATACATTGATACGCTCGAGTGACTCCGCCTTTGAGAGCACCTAGTCGACGAGCCATGTTCTTGATGTTCGGTACCTCGTCGGTTTCCGAGTCTGTGTGGTGATCCATCTCATCGGTATCGGATACGTTATTTGTCGTCATTGTAGCGCCTCGTCGATAGCTAGATATGCGATGTCGTAAAATAGTTCCTCGTAGGTATTGTACTCAGCCTGGACCACCCGAACGGTAATACTGAATCGTCCGACGTTCGTTCCTTGTACTTCAACCTCGACGTGCCAGATTCCTGGCTCAACTTGGATTATATCAATGGGTGTGATCGATACTTCCATTCCCTGTTAACAACTCTCCAAATATGTGATCTGCCGACTACGAGTTGGTTAGATCGAGTTTGTTGATTAATTAAACCACGACTTAGTCTTAACTCAAATACCAGAGTTTCCTTGTAGTGGGTGCTGGCAAGCACGTAGAGAGTTTTGAAGAGTATTGTAGGATTCTCAACTTCCACCAGTTGAAGTTGGCCGCGTTTTATTCTCAATTTTGACACCCTGTCAAAATTGACCGTATTAATTCTCAATTTTGTTGCCGTTATCCCGACACCAGGGGGGAAAAACGCCGATGCTGGAGGCGGGGCTTTACAGACCACGGAGTCCCGGCCAGTCACCGGATATTGATTGTGGAGAAGGAGGAATTTCTTAGATGCAGGATTGCGGTTAAGGAAAAGTTGCATTGGTTGGATATACTCTTTAATGTAACTTTCTATAGTTGAACCCTGATTGAGAATTAATTGGGCTTCCCCAAATCAATATACACCAAATATTCACAATAATTATACACGACAATATAAATCCCTACAGTATATTATTTAATTACCCACTGTTCGCTCAGATTTTAGCCTAACTAATGTTCCCCAGATTTTCCCTCGGTCCTAGTCTTGATGCCGTAGTGTCGGTGTCGGTCGACCCTATCGCGTGTCCGTTCCACCCCTCCCGAACCCCGAAGGGATCGATCATCGAGAACCAGCACGGCTTGGCTAAGGGTCGGTCCAGTCGGTAGACTCTGTCGCGTATCCGTACCACCCCTCTCGAACCCCGAAGGGATCGGTCATCGAGAACCAGTACGGCTTGGCTAGGAGTCTGTCGTGTCGGTGGACCCATTCGCGTGTCCGTCCCACCCCTCCCAAACCCCAAAGGGTTTGATCATCGAGAACCAGTACGGCTTGGCTAGGGGTCCGTCGGTTCATCGCAGAAACCCAACCACCTAGGCTTTCCGAGTCCTTATTCAGGCTCGTAGTCGCTTCGGTGGCCGAGAAACTACTCCGAACAGTCGGTAGGCCAGTAGAGTCCAGTCCTTTGTCTTTCAACCCCGTCGCGTGTCCGTCCCACCCCTCGCGAACCCCGAAGGGATCGGTCATCGAGAACCAGTACGGCTTGGCTAAGGGGTCTGTCGTCGGTTCCCGTCGCAAATCCCTGGTACAAGCAGCCGGCGTTCCGATTTCCTTTTCAGGCTCGTAATAACTGCTGTTGACCAGAGACCGCTAAGGGCAGTCCTCGTCAAACCCTTCCTCTGTAAGTCGGCCGCCCTTTCGCGTGTCCGTCCCACCCCTCGCGAACCCCGAAGGGATTGGTCATCGAGAACCAGTACGGCTTGGCTAAGGGGGCTGTCGTTTCCCGTCGCAAATCCCTGACGCAAGCAGCCGGCGTTCCGATGTCCTTTTCAGGCTCGTAATAGCTGCTGTTGGCCAGGGACCGCTAAGGGCAGTCCTCGTCAAACCCTTCCTCTGTAAGTCGGCCGCCCTTTCGCGTGTCCGTCCCACCCCTCGCAAACCCCGAAGGGATCGGTCATCGAGACGGCTTGGCTAAGGGGGCTGTCGTTTCCCGTCGCAAATCCCTGGCCAATCCCAAGCAGCCGGCGTTCCGATGTCCTTTTCAGGCTCGTAATAACTGCTGTTGGCCAGGGACCGCTAAGGGCAGTCCTTGTCCTTTAGGCCTGGCGCGTTACCAAATCCACCTCTACAGGCAGCAGGAAGTTGGCCAGGGCCTAATAGTACTCAGGCTAACCTGAATACTGCTTAATTTTGTCTCCCACCCCTGGCCCTTATAAACATGAAATTATTCCCGTACCCTGTAAGTCGCCCCAATGTTCGCCCATAAATCGCCCCCAGTTCATTGAGTGTGCCCAAAACCCATGGTCCCGCACCCAGTAGTGATATCGGAATAATAATTTTAAATAAATACAAAAAATATTCAACTCGCGTTATGAAAAGTTGAAATACCGCGAACAAAAAATATCGAGTGTTGAAAAATATCGAGAGTAAAAATATCGAGTGTTGAAAAATATCGAGAGTAAAAATATCGAGTGTTGAAAAATATCGAGAGTAAAAATATCGAGTGTTGAAAAACATCGAGAGTAAAAATATCGAGTGTTGAAAAATATCGAGTGTTGAAAAATATCGAGAGTAAAAATATCGAGAGTAAAAATATCGAGTGTTGAAAAATATCGAGAGTAAAAATATCGAGAGTAAAAATATCGAGTGTTGAAAAATATCGAGAGTAAAAATATCGAGAGTAAAAATATCGAGTGTTGAAAAATATCGAGAGTAAAAATAACGAGTGTTGAAAATATCGAGTGTTGAAAAATATCGAGAGTAAAAATATCGAGTGTTGAATAATATCGAGTGTTGAAAAATATCGAGAGTAAAAATATTGCATTTTGCTTGAGCATTTTATTTAGAATTATGGAACAATATTGCAGTGCATGGGTTACAACATTGCAAGTACAAGTGAATGGCATTATGTAATACACCTTGGGTACCCATTTACCAGATTTATTATACAGTACTAGCTAGTTTTTGCTATTTTTTTAATAAATATTATAAAAGAAGTGCTAGCTATAAATTTTGATAAATATTATAAATATTGTTAAATATTATATTAGAACACGTATAAGCTACCAAATGTTGATAAATATTGTTGTTCTAGAACATTTTTAGTAAAAAAAATTATCATACAACCCTTATTTTAAAAAAATGTTACTATCAATAAAATTTTTACTCTCGAAATTTTTCAACATTCTACATTTTTTTCAACACTCGATATTTTTACTCTCGATATTTTTCAACACTCGATATTTTTCAACACTCGATATTTTTCAACACTCGATATTTTTACTCTCGATATTTTTCAACACTCGATATTTTTACTCTCGATATTTTTCAACACTCGATATTTTTACTCTCGATATTTTTCAACACTCGATATTTTTACTCTCGATATTTTTCAACACTCGATATTTTTACTTACGATACTTTTCAACACTCGATATTTTTACTCTCGATATTTTTCAACACTCGATATTTTTACTCTCGATATTTTTCAACACTCGATATTTTTACTCTCGATATTTTTCAACACTCGATATTTTTACTCTCGATATTTTTACTCTCGATATTTTTCAACACTCGGTATTTTTACTCTCGATATTTTTACCCTCGATATTTTTAATCTCGATATTTTTTGAACTCTCGATATTATCGTTATTTTTCAACACTCGATGTTTTTACTCGCGTTATTTTTACTCTCGATATTTTTCATGTCTCGATATTTTTCAATATAACCCAAGTACCTTGTTTACAGGATATTATGTTTTCAGTTAATTAGCTCAGACAAGTCAAGCATATTCTCACCCAAGGGTATAAAACTTGCCCAGTTACTGGATAATGGGACTGAGGAATCTTTATTGACCCGTCGTATTGGTCTATGATCTTTGCTCCGCTTTTTCCTTGTACCATCCTTGATGGAACACTGTTGGTAATGATCGGATGTCTCATCAATTCGGTCAAATAGTTTCCCTTTATCCAGAAAAGACTCCACAAACATATCGGCATAATCACCAAATGTAACCACACCACGTGATTTACCCAATGCCATCACCATCGCTTGTCCATCACTTACTAGTTCCTCCAAAAAGTTGTACGCTA
This sequence comes from Nemertoderma westbladi, assembly GCA_032718475.1. Classification (NCBI taxonomy): domain Eukaryota; kingdom Metazoa; phylum Xenacoelomorpha; order Nemertodermatida; family Nemertodermatidae; genus Nemertoderma; species Nemertoderma westbladi. The sequence continues at coordinate 32,819 of JAUCBJ010005521.1, forward strand.
GGTGGAGTAAGTACTGTAGATCCGTATTATTAGGATATCAGTTAAGAGCGATTTGATTGCTGTATGTAAACTGCCATCTGTAGATATTCGAACAGGCTAGTGATATTCGAACAGGTATCATCAGTTCATGTTGTAATAAAAATTCCAAATCAACTGGGCGATTAGCTTTCTTATTTTTTTATTTTATATTTTATTATTTTGCAATTCATGTTGTTCTAGAATAAATCGTTGTATACGTATATACACCATGACCTGGAATATAGTGTGTATTAATTCAGGACCTTGATACACTGTCAATTGCGTGGGAGGGGGGGGGGGGGGGAGTTACAATATTCCGCATCTGTGATAAACGTACTGTTACTATGCACTAAACTCATTGTTGCTATAGAAAACTCGTCACAAGGTGGTGTTACTACTTGGGATTCCTTGAAAACTAGTTGTTACCATGTAAAAACATTCCGTTGCTAAGGTAAACTCGTCATTACTATACTAACGTCGCCGTTGCTAAGGATTAACTTACCGTTGCTATGAAAAAACAAATACATAGTTGATTGCCACTGTAAAACTCACCTTTTATGTTCTGTATAAAATATGTTTTTGATGTGAAAAGACCGCTGTACAATGAAAACAAGTCGTTGCTAAGCTAAAGTAGCCGTTGCTATGCAAAAATTATCATTGTTATACAAAATATGCCATCACTACAGATAACTTGCTTCAATTATATAAAACCTATGCAAAAAACATGTTAATGCTATGAAAAACCCAATGTTCTTAAGAACAACCCCCGGTTGCTATGGTAAACTTTCGTTGCTAAGAACATAAAGTAAATTAAAATATATTTTAGTGATTTGATATAACGTCCCATATTTTAAAATTTGACTGAACTGCACTATTTAAAAAATTTTGGGAAACCCAACAGTTATTCCCGTATTTGGGGGAAAATTCCCGTTGCTATGACCATAAAACATGACTTTGTCAAATAGAATAACTACAGAAGACACCATATACTTTTAAATATCAAAAATCCTTAAATTATTAACCTCTAAGGCGAATAAAATACCAAAACGATATTGGAAATACATAAATAATAAAATATGCCCGTTGCTATGGTAACAATAGAAAAATGACTTCGCTTGTGATCATGAATGTTGGCTATATAACATATTGTTATGCATCTGAAACACATGTGTCAATGTGCGGCACGAAAAATACAAGTAGCAAAAGTTTGATAACCAAAAATCATTACCAAATCAACCTGCATTTTAGACATTATGGGTTTTCTGGGACACTGATCACGAATATGACACTCAAAAATATCGTATTATCCAACCAAATTCGCTTTTTGCAATTTGAAATGTTTCCTACTTGTAATTTTTGTCCCACCAGACAAGCACCAAATTGACAGTTGCGTTACAACGAATGATTTGTATCGTGTTGTATCGTGATCAGCTACCTTGAAAACCAGTATAGCTTCAGAATTACCAAACCAAAGGCATAATTTGACAGTTAATAAGTTTGTGCTACTTGTAATTTTCGTTCTAGGGCACTAGAATAGCACCAAAAGTGGGTTTGCATTACCAGAAATATTTATAACTAGTTTCATCGTAATCACGTACGTTCAGAATTATCAAACCAAACACAAATCTTTTTATTTTGACATTTTTTTACTTGTACTTTTCATACTGGAGGACCAAAATAGCACTAAAAATGATGGTTGCTTTTCCAAAAATTATTTTTAACAAGTTTTATCGTGATCAGCGACCTAGAAAACCCTATTATTTAATAGGTTCAGCCACTCTGCTTCAGTTTCCATAATAAATTCTAAATTATTAGTGTATTAACTTGTTTGTTAAATAACTAACTCGAATTCAACTTACCTTTAATCTTATATACTAATCTAAATATACATAATTATAAAAAAGTCAGCTATGTCATATCAAAGTTATACAAAACATTAATCTATATAAGCCTGAATATCTATAATACTTACATGTATTTTATTAACAAAAATTCAAAGTAAAAGATTGTAGTTCTTAATCTTAAGATTAATTTAAAACTTACACAGCATTGGGGTAAAATATTAATATGATATAATAAAAAATAATAAAATAAATAAATAAATATCAGTAGGCTAAAGGTAAGTGGAGTCATCTAATTTAACCGAATAACTAACCGAATAGGATACAGATATTCTTCGATAATCTAAAAAAACAAGTTTATACGGTGCTTAGTACTATTACTAGTAGAATACAGTTTGAATTTCGCTCTAATAAAACCCAATAACGACCAATAAACCAATGCAAACACCCCAATAACGACCAATAAACCAATTAAAACAGTCGATTTTAAGAGCCAAACTTTAAACGAGTTTTTCTCAGAATGAACATTTTTTCCCCAGGTCCCTTTTCTCGCAACCAGCCACTTGCTACTCTCTATCCATGATCCAAGGTACAGGAAGTCGTCAACCTTCCTTAGTTGATTATTATCGATTGTTGTCGATTGTTAAATGCAATCGACCCCCTTAGAAGATATTGGAGTTATTAATTATATTTATTAATAAACAATAAAAGTAATACAGTATCAGCTATAATAAATATTAATTGGCGAATATCTAACAATTCCAGACGCCGTAGAAATTCTACGAGTTCTATCAACTTGGAGACCGATTCCCAAAACAAAGACAGTTCTCCTACAAACTCAGGGCAGAGATCTCGCAGGGGAAAGAGGTCGTTATCTATAAGGTAAGAAAAACCTTGGGGTGAGGGGTGGGGGTCAAGATATAATAACTCGTAATTTTGAATTTAATGAACGGAGAAATCTCCAGTTGCAAATTATTTCAAAAATTCAAACGTCAGTATAACAGGTTGCATCTTATTTTTTGGGGTAATCAGCTGTTATTTGCGTCAATGACAAGGGATTGATTTTGATAGCGTCCATTGACCCCCCCCCCCCCCCCCCCCCCCATGGCTACTCTTATTTAATATTTTTAAAAATTATTAATATTAAATGGTAACCACCGTTTATATTTACCACTTACAGCCCATTGAGTCTGGATGGGATTGATATTAACTCGCTAATTCGCACCTCCCCAACCAGCCTGGTAGCCTACATAAACAATAGCAATGTATCCGGTTCCGAGATACAATTGGAGTTGAGTAGAAGGTGCAGCAGTTCCACAACATCCAGCAATCAAATAAATCAGGTTTACCTCTCCCATAGAAACTCAGGATCGAGTTATTCATCCTTCCTAACTGGTTAGAATATTATCAGTACTCAATTTGCCTTCCAACTAATAAAATCGTTGTATAATTTACTATTTTTAAATTTTATGTTTAATAATTTCATAGAAATAAAATAATAAAAACCTGGAATTCCTCACGTGAGGGTAAACTGCAAAGTGAAATATAATACACTTACTGTACTGTACTTATTAGACAGCGATAATTCAGTTAATTGGATCTTTGTTGTGAATTATTTATCTTTTAAAGGATTTATTTTTTTGTTATCGACATAATTTATTAAAATTGGCCCAAATTCTGGCTATTTGTTAGGCACGTTGTTTCTTGGTGAAAAATGCAACGCTCATTTAAAAAGTGAGCCTTTGTGTAATCTTATTACCAAAGTCCAGCGCCACCTAGCACCACCCTGCAGTCACTACAGCTGAAAAGTGTGTGCATGATCTAGTTACTATGGCAGGCGGCAGGCAAGAGGAAACGTGGTGTTCAGTCATGGACATTCCGAAACGTAAAAACCGAAATTGAAAGAAACGAAAATCTATCTAAGGCTGATTTAGATTGTGAACTGTGAAATTTTTGCACCGCATTATTAAAACAATTATTTTTCTGGCTCTAAACTTTTATATTCTTATTTTAGGCGGAATGGGGAGTCGTAAGAATTCGCAGTTTTCACAAATTAGTGTTTTTGATGAAACCGGGGAAATGCTACGAGAAATTTCTTGCCTTGATGGAGAAAATATTGATGATAATTCGAAAACAGTAATACCCAATCATAAAGTAGAACGTGGTAACAACAGAGCGGATATTGTAGAAATGAATTACAATAACAGAGAGCAACCAAAACAATGGATTTCTAGTAATTGTAATAATCGAAATTCATCAAAAAGGTCAACATTGTCTCACAATGTAGGAAAACAAACAGTAACACCAATGTTACCATGCCAACCTATATCCATAACTCCTAGATTTAGTCGAACTCCTGTATTAATTAATGGATCTTCTAGAAAGGATTACCCAACTCAAACTCCTCTCATTGGTTCAAGCATAGGAACTTCCCTATACAGTTTGACTAATCGCAGCTTCTCTTCGGAGTTTATCGATGGTATAAATAATGACACGAATGCAAATATTGAACAATATGGTGATCAGAGCGGTGTTTCCATGGCAACATTACGTTCGGATTGTAAGCCTCCATTTCTGTGCAAATGGTCCGAATGCTACCAGGTGAGTGAGCTACCAGGCTACATCGCTCAAGCCTCTATCCGTTTGACAAATGCTGATACAAGCATAAACTAAAAATTTTGAAATTCCCGCGCGCACTACAATTAACAGCTGGCTAAGCTTAGCTAAACACCATTGTACAGTAGCCTGGTGGTGGGTGAGGTTTTTCTTTTTTATATAACTTTTATGTGTCTTTTTATATCTTTGTCTAGTTTGTGATTAAAAAAAGCACTAAGCAGTCTAAAAAAAAACCAGCTGAGAATGGTTATATGAAGTAATACAGTCAAATATATATCTTCATATTCTCTATTTCAAACATTTATTTCAATATGTACATGAATTTTGTATGGTATGTTTGATATGAAATTAATATCTTCACATTGTTCCGCTTCGTACTACCATTTCATCCTTATATATTTTACAGCGATTTCACTACTTGTCAATATTTGTGACACACATTGAAAGCACCCATGTGGAAACACAGAAGAAAAATGGAAATTACATCTGCAGATGGGCTGGTTGCCAACGGCAACAGAAGTCATTTAACGCGCGATATAAACTGATTGTTCACATGAGAGTCCACAGTGGGGAGAGACCCAACATATGCCCCGTGAGTCATTCAAATATATCCCAATATATTTGAATATGTGAATATATCAAATCCCTTACATACACCGTATTACGAGAAAGATCTGAGTCAATATCTCCATAATTGCAGGAATTTAAATTATTATTATTATCGCACATTTATTTAATTTAATTTTAACATTTCTTTAGGATAGTACTAGATCGTGACCACAGTCGAAAATAGGCGAAAACAAGCGAAAACAGTTCGAATTTAGGGAAAACAGTCGAAAACAGTTAGATCGTTTAAAAATAATCATCCATGCATCCAGGTGAAAATAGATATTGAAGTTAACTTGGTGTAATAATAGATTTAAAATTTAGTGGCATTTATAATGTCGCTAACTTAAGATGACGTACCCATGTACAATAACACTGCTCATATCAGTGCCCGTACTGCCGTACCGGTACCTGTTGTAGTTACTGTGTCCGTACCGGTTGGGAAGTACCGTATTGAATTTATTATTATTGCAGAGATGCACTTTATTGATTGTTATACAGTAGTACTGTAGTAGTAGCTAGTACAGTAGGCCTAAGTTGAACTCCATGTCTGTAAGAACGATATGTACGTAAAATACATAGCACATAGGCCTATTTCATTTCCAGCAATAAATAATTTTGTTTGTTCTGATAATGGCGAAACAGCTGGAAGCGAAGATACCGGAACTTCATTCTTCAACATATTCTTCTATCGGTGACGGTACGGGTGCCGGTACAATATGTAGTAACAAGTACCGGTAGCCTAGGTTACATATAGATAAATAAGAAATTATTGTGATCGAATTCTATTGTGATCTGTGTGATCTGATATTTTGGTTTATTTATTGATGATATTTGTTAGCTATGACATCGCGAAGGTTATCCACACCGTATCAGATGATAAGGCGACACACTTTGGATGGGAGACCCGTTAATGGCAAGACTACCGTTACCCGTTCTGGACAAAAGGATACTGTCGGAAACGTTCAGACTCAGGAAACTCCGCCTCGCGCTGATGACCTGCACGAAATAGAGGTTTAACGCTCTGGTTCCAGCTGTGATATTGCAATGATATGTATCACAGCACCCGGCGTTGATTTCGGCAGCGTAGAATTCTATTGTGGGAAGTGCGTCGCCAAACACGTCTGTAGAATCACTGAAAATGCTGATACGATTAGTAAACTTAAGGAAGAGATCTCTCGGCTCTCCGAGAAAATTAATAATACAGAAACTCGTCTAGGTACTCTTAATAGTAGGGTAACCGATCATCGCACAGAGCTCGAGGATAAACTGGAAACCCTGCAGGAAGTAGTGGATTCGCATGCAGTTTCCCGTGATAACAGCAGTGAGTGTGAGAGTATCATTGAAGTTGATAACCAAAATGTACAGTTTTCCCAGAAATCTGCTGAGGCAGACTATAACGGGCAATGGAAAAAAGTGTTTTCTTCCAAAAGGCGCCATGCAACACCGAGGACTAGAGGAACGAGTACACAGGATAACGTAGCTCTACTTTCTCAGAGGATCAGACATGAGAACTCTGAGCATGATCACCGAAAAAACAATATTACAATCAGCGGTTTACCATCGTCCCCCCATGCGGAAACAGATAAAACAATTCGGGAAATAGCGGCCGAACTTAACGTGTCGATTAGCGAGCATGATTTGACACACCGGCAAGTCGGTAAAACTGTAGAAGGTAAAGCCCCACGAATAGTCGTCACCCTGCCCTCTGATAAGAGGGCCGAACTCATGAAACGCTCAAAAAATCTTCGTCTATCGCAGCGGTTCTCTACAGTCTATATCTCTCCTGATTATACTCCTGAAGAGGCAGCATTGCGTTTCAGTCTATGTCAGAAATATTGCGCTCTTACAGCTTCCGACCAGTCCAAAAAGTGGGTTATTTATGGCGATGAAGTACGCGATGTAGCAACACTGTCAAAGCGCCCCACAAACAATAGCACTCAGCCCAACGACAGTAACGCCAATGTTATTCCTGCGGAAGCGTTGGATTGACTACTTGTTGCCGCGTCGCAAACGACTCCGGTGGGCGCCACTGCATCGCCCATGACTCTGGCTGGCGCCACTGCATCACCCACGACTACGGCGGGCACCACTATGTCCCCCACTACTCCAGTGGGCGCCACTGCATCGCCCATGACTCCGGCGGGCGTCACTGCATCGCCCACAACTCCGGCGGGCGCTACTGTGTCAGCCACTACTCCTGCGGGCGACACTGCGTCGCCCACGACTCCGACGGGCGCCACTGCGTCTCCAACGATTACGGTGGGTGCCACTATGTCCCCCACTACTCAAGCGGGTGCCACTGCGTCGCCCATGACTTCAGCGGGCGTCACTGCATCACCCATGACTCCGGCGGGCGCTACTGCATCGGCCACGACTCCTGCGGGCGCCACTGCGTTGCCCACGACTCCGGCGGGCGCCCCTGCATCGCCCATGACTCCGGCGGGAGCTACTGCGTCGGCTACGACTCCTGCGGGCGCCACTGCGTCACCCATGACTCTGGTTGGCGCCACTCCGTCGGCCACTACTCCTGCGGGCGCCACTGCGTCGCCCACGACTCCGGCGGGCGTCACTGCATTGCCCACGACTCCGGCGTGCGTCACTGCGTCGCCCACGACTCCGGCGGGCGCTACTGTGTCGGCCACGACTCCTGCGGGCGCAACTGCGTCGCCCACGACTCTGGCGGGCGCCCCTGCATCGCCCACGACTCCGGCGGGCATCACTGCGTCGCCCACGACTCCGGCGGGCGCTACTGCATTGGCCACGACTCCTGCGGGCGCCACTGCCTCGCCCATGACTCTGGTTGGCGCCACTGCGTCACCCATGACTCCGGCGGGCGTCACTGCATCGCCCACGACTCCGGCGGGCGTCACTGCGTCGCCCACGACTCCAGCGGGCGCTACTGAGTCGGCCATGACTCCTGCGGGCGCCACTACGTCGGCCACGACTCCGGCGGGCGCAACCGCGTCGCCGAAATGTAAACCAAATACCCAGAACAACAGCAAACAATCGTTTCCATATATAATATTAAGCAATGTTTTCCATTTTGCGTCAAAGATACATTTGCTTAAAGAAATGGTGTTTTTAACTGGCTACTCTATAGTCGCAATCCAAGAAACAAAGCTAGACAAGAATATTTCCGATGGTAGTATTGTCATTGAGGATTATCACTTCGAAAGATTGGACAGAAAAATCGAAAATTTTACTAAAGAAAAGGGGGGAGGTGGACTTCTTACATACACAAGTAAATCGTGGTGCCCTAATAAACCAGCGGGTATCGGAAGTGTATCACTGCCAGACATGGAATTGCTGGCAATTGCCTGTCGACCCAGATTTCTGCCGTCGGTGTATTCGTGTGTGATAATTATTAACATCTATATTAGACCGCAGGCTAAGTGGCCCGTCACTTGTAAAGAACTGAGAAAGATCTTCTCAACGATTATGCGTACTTTAATTGCTGTTGGCGACATCAATAAGAGTAAGTTAGGCTACCTAGAATCAATCAACCTTCATAACCTGGTGGAATAGCCTACTTTCATTCCCGCTAATTCACAATTGGATATTGCGTATCTGTCTAACAGAGATGTCTACAACTGTATTGTGGGGGCACCTATTGGCCCTGATCATTATTCTATTTACCTTGAACCGCTGGAAAATTGCGAAAATCTTTATAAACGTAGAGTCCAAACTCGTTTATCATGGAATTTGAGTGCTACAAATGAAAACATGGATAGAGTTCGTCAAATCTTTGAGGAAACGGATTGGAGTATTTTCAGAGATGATGATGTTAGTACATCAGTGGATCAAACTGAATCATACATTAAATTTGTAATAGATGAAAATCTTCCAGTAAAAAGGAAAAAGGTAATATCCGCTACTTCTAGAATGCCAATAGTTGAATTAAAACCATTGTTAAAGGACAAATTGAAAGCAATTCGAAACGGTGATATAGCACTTCGAAATGGGATTCAACGAAAGATAAACCGATTGGTTCTCAATAGCAGACAGAAGAGTTTTCGTTCGATGACGAAAACGGAATTATATGCTTGTTGTCAGTTGCCTTTAAAGGGCAAGCGATTAAAAACTAGTTTCAACGAAGATGAAGTTGAAAAATTGAGCAAATTTTTTGTTAGATTTAATGAAGATACTCCAAAGGATGACGATGTGTTTTCTGGAACAATATATCCCAACGAAACAGTAATTACTCCGAAACAGGTGGAGGACAAATTTAGAGTTTTGGATGCGAAGACAGCTTGCGGACCTGGGATAGCGGACGCATCCATCTACAAAACTTTTGCGAGGGAACTTAGCATCCCCTACGCCACTATGTACACACAGAGCTTCCAGTCACAAAAGTATCCCCTGGAATGGAAAAAGGCATATGTGTCATCGTTGGCTAAGAGTAAAGATTCAACTATAGAAGACATGAAAACATTTCGACCGGTATGTGTTTCTCCAATTAGTGCTCGCGGTATAAACAAGCTTGCACTTGAGATGTTTCGAATGGCTACTGAATTATCAGACGATAATTGCCAATTCGCTTATAAAAAGAATCGATCAACGGCAGATGCAGTAATTACTTTAATCCATCAAATTTCATCTGCATTGGACACACCATCAACAATAGCAAAATGCATTTTCATAGACTACTCTTCAGCGTTCAATACGGTTCTTCGGTGCAAGTTTCTAAATAAACTGTTGAACGAGTTATCCCCAGAATATAAATGGCTAGCAACCTGGATTCATTCTTATATGAATAACTTTCGACAAATCGTTAAATCAGGATCGGTAATGTCGGCTGAGCAAGCAGTGACAGTCGGTTTCCCTCAAGGCGGGCCCATGAGCGGACCTTTATTTACGAAAAATACAGATGATATTAAATCCACAGACAATTCTATAGCGAAATATTCCGATGACACGCGGACCCAAAAAGCGATTACAAATTGGTCAGATAACTTAGTATATGAAAATACGATTGCAAATATAATCGAAAGATCTATTGCGAAAAATTTAAAGATTAATCCTAAGAAGTCAGAGGAGCTTTGCTTCATACCTCGAAACTTACAAAATGAGCTACTGCTTGATATTTCTGCATCACGTATTGTAATTGATGGTAAATGTGATCCACATCCCACAGCGGTAAAATATTTAGGTGTATTTATTTCCCAAGATTTATCGTGGAACCAGCATGTCAATCACGTTGTTCATAAAGCTAATTACTCAGTGCGACAATTTAGCTTTATAGTTCGATTTTTAACTGAGAGAACGGCTATATTCATTTTTAACACATATATTTTACCGATTTATACATACTGTGCTGTTGCCTGGATACCGAATATTACTGAAAAGGTGCGGAAAAAATTACGTAGGCCGATTTCGCTATATGCCAAACATTCAAAAGTTAATAAACAGATGCTTTTTGATATTGTAAATGGTTGTTATAAAGGTATTTTTAAGAAAATGGTCGATAAAATTATAGATTCAAAAGATCATCAGTTGCATAAATCGTTGTTAGCACATACCTCTAGAAATGCCTCAACTAGGAACAATTTTGCCATATCTTACTGTCGTACTCACAATTATAGAAACTCTTTTATACCAACTGCACTGCGTTTTTTGAACAAGTCGGAAACTTTACAATATTTGTAGTAACAATATTGTTATTACATCTTTTCGGCCATAGTACCATGTTTTACTTTGATTATCTTTTTTTTTTTAGAAAATACCGTTTTCATTTTTATTTGACTAGTATAATTCTAATTTTTGTAATATCTGCATCATTATATGAACTCATTTCCTGCCATATATATAGTTTTTATATATCTGCGTTATATGAACTGTCCCAACTTGTTGAATATCATAGTACTTAATGATAGGTTCGATTTTAGCTCTTAAAGTGTGCATATTTTAATTAATATTTTGAAATTTTTAATAGATCACGGTAATATAACTTAATCTACATAGCGTATTTTATAATCACATACATTTCTTTTTACTTTAATTGCTTGATGTGTATTAATAATATTCCTCTTTATATATCCATATACGGGAATAAAAGCCAATATTAATAATAAATAATAATAAAATAGACTAACTGAATACTCTACTCTTGTACTGTACGCTTTACTGCCGCACTGGAGTAATCCATAATCAACGGGTAATCAGTGTTATTGTACATGGGTTATGGGTAAAACGTCATCTTAAGTTAGCGACATTATAAATGCCACTAAATTTTAAATCTATTATTACACCTAGTTAACCTCAATTTCTATTTTCACCTGGATGCATGGATGATTATTTTTAAACGATCTAACTGTTTTCATCTGTTTTCCCTATATTCCAACTGTTTTCCCTTGTTTTCGACTGTTGTCATAATCTAGTACTATCCATTTCTTTAAGGGGGGGAGGGGTAGCACCCCCAAATTGAACCTCATATTTTTGTGTCTCTGGACCATAAAATTGGGTGAAAATTAATTTTTCTGCTACTAAACATCTTCTGGACTGTCTGAGAATAGCCAAACCAAATATTTTCAAAATTGGCCCCAAAATGGCTCCGTAATGGCCAAAGGGGCCTTTTTGCGCCAAGGGCTATTTCTCCACCAATATTTGTTAAAAATTGTCGAAATTTGGATTATAGGTTCAGAAGAACCCTGCATCCAATTCTTCTTAACAAATTTTGCCTCAAATGCTCTGGAGCCTTTTTAGGACAAAAAGGCCCCAAAAAAGGGCTTTATTTCGCCCTTTTTGATATAAAAAGGCTCCAGGGCATTTCTAACCAAATTTGTTAAGACGAAGTGTGGAGAAGGATAATCTTAACAAGTGTACCAAATTTCAACTCATTTCAGTTAAAATTTGCGGAGAAATAGCTTTTTTCATAAAAAAAAAAACGTCATTCTGAGATAAGGGTGTTTAAAGTTTAAGGAACAATTTTTAAACCTTTCCGCTATTTTAGACAACATCTACTGTTTCATCTGAGACGTACGTTTAATGATCGATCATCCGGTGGTGTAGATATACTGTACATTCACTAAAATTGTATTTACTCCCGTTGCACATAACTTTATCGCACATAACTTTATGTACAGTACAGTGACATTGATTACATATACAACTATTTACGACAACAAATTACATAATGCCATAAGACAGTTTGTGTTTGTATGTATTTTAATCTGTTAAGAAATTATTATTTTTTTCAAAATTTTTGCCTTAATATATTAA